>JAECUM010010898.1:0-70014 GCA_016617855.1 Megalonaias nervosa | reverse complement strand
TATTCTTGAGATGTCAACAATAAATTTTACAGTTTGAAAAGGGATGGAACATATGAGGTTCATAAAGGTCAAAGGTCAAAGGGTAACATATTTACTTATTGTTTAATATGGAAGAAAGCAAATTTGCTTTGTCATCATTTATTTTTTTTAATTTCATTGCAAATAAATAAAAAGAAACATTTTCACTATATATTTCTTTTACTTAATGCAACAGTTTTAAATTTAAGTTGACTTTATTCCTATATTCTAAGACTTCTAATTTCCCCATAATCAAGGTCACTACTCACACAAACATGCTTCATGGCAAATTATGTAAGCAAGAGCAAAATAAGCATAATTAGCTTATTTTCATGCATAAAATCAATGTTAATGTACCATTTTATTCAGAACATCATATATAATGATATGAAAATAAGAAAAATAATTGCATACATTTTTATATTTGTTTTAAGGTGGCGCTCTACAGTTTCGTATTTTGCATAGGGTTAGAATTTTAAAGAAAAAGACTTCCTCCGGGTTTCCTCACTAGTTATACTGTCTGTTTAAAAAGACCTTGTATATCTTAGGTGTTGTTCAAAGAACCTTTAATTCCCTTTATGTTGGTGTATGATTGATGGGTGTAATGTGGGTTATAGAGTATACAGCTTGGCCTTGCTCCAGGTGTGCACCTTTCAAAAAGTGCTAGCTCCACTTGGTCATTTTCACTTCCTGAACTTCAGAGGTAAATTGTTAAAAAAAAAGAGCCAATAACTTTTTTTTACATTTTATATATTTGGTAATTCATTCATTGCACTTTCAGAAGCTGGTATTGTCTAGTCTGGCAAAATTCATTTTCCTATTTTAAAAGCTGCTAAGGATAGTGTACTTTAGACAAATTCAGGCTGATTTTTGGAGCACAAGGGAGCAGTCATTTTAGTTAGCAGTGTGCTAAGATCATTTACAGTTTTCAAAAGTACAATACCCAAAGATATGTCAGCCACATTATATCAAAGTAGCATAGAGGTATACCAACATTCTCTCCACTGTGCATGTTTTAAATGCAAACAACTTCACCATACATACATCACTCTCTCAAAAGTACATAATAACTGGTGAGCGCCCCCTGTATTTTATAAACAACTTTCAACTACAAATAATTAATTATTTTTGGTTGCGTTTTTTTGCTTTTTTAAAAAAAATTGAATTGTTTTTCTGACTTTGTCAATTTTTCCTGCCTATCCAGGGATAATAGTTAAGAAAAGAGATAAAAACGGAAAAAAAATAAGCCACGCCCCCTGTGTAAGCTATTTCTGGATTTCCAAGTATCAAACACCTTATATAATTTCTGAAACATATTACTATTGCAGGTGCACCCTAATTGCTCAAAAGTCAACATTAATGTACACCATGTCACCACGTGGTGGGTGCTATTTGCAATCCCAGGGGGTTGATTATGGGGAGGGTGTTCAAAAATCTGTATGAACGTAGAGATGGCCCCTGGTGGTGGTGTGTGTATATGTAAATATTGTAAATACAGAGATACCTTCAGCACTGTAAGAAAGAGTCACTGCCTGTGAAAGGAATTAAATCTCATGAAGCGGCGTCACTGTTCTGACAATGATTGGCCAGTGAGAAGGTTAGCGCTGTGAGTCTCATGAAGCAGTGGCATTGTTCTGACAACAATTGGCTAATGAGAACTTTAGTACTGTAATTGAGTCAAAGTGGAAGTATTGTATTCCTGCAATTAGGGATGCTAATTTATATGTGCCGTCCTTAGAGTTAAGATCGTATATACTGTTAAATACTGTAAATAGTTAAGATTGTAGTTACTGTAAATAGTTACGATTGTAGATACTATAAATAATAATAATACTATAAATATGTGTTGTGCCATCCTGCATTCCTGATAGTTTTTCATATTCAATGGAAATATGTTTAAAATTTAAATATATATTTAATTATATATTTATTTAAATATATATTTATTATATAATGAATTTCGAAAATATTAATGCGTTTATTACTGCAATTGAAAACTTATCCAATGGTATCCAAATTTCTGATCAACTTGATACTGAAAAAATCATTTGTGATTTTGAAGCACTAGAAGTATGAATATACGAAGGTAGATGTACATTACCAGCCGCATACTGGTTTATCAAATTACTCCAGCAGGCAATGACATAGTCGTTAGCTTGTGTTCATGACACACAAGTCGAACAATTTATTTCACTCACACATGGGATTGAGAAAATTATATCAGAGTTGTCTCGTGAATATGAAAGATAAAAGATTGTGAATGCGCATGTAAGACAGTTGAAAAAAATTATGTGTGGAAGTGAAAGTGATTGTAAACAAATTGGAAGTTGTAACAGATTGTGAAAGTGAAAGTTGTGATAACGTCACTGGTAACATTTAAACAAAGTGAAAGTTGTGACACAGTTCAGGTATTAGGAATTCCTCCGAGAATTCTATTTTTATTTTTTTTTTAATTGTTTATAATGAAAATATTCTTGACCAGTTATAAAATTGTAACAATCTTATTTTTTTGCTGCCTGACTTTGTTACATGGTTAGTTTTTCAAAGATTTTAATAGAAGGGGGTAAAAAAGCCCAAAAATTTACAGACTTTTCTAAATAAAGTGTATTAACAGAGAAAATTTTTATTCTGATTATAATATTTATTTTTATTTTTATTCTGATTATAATTTTTATTTTTTCTGTCGAGTTACCAGCCATATAACTTGGACGGTTTATTGCAAGAATGTGCATAATTCAGAACTCTATCACATACAGTCATAATAATATGTTCTTGCTGAGCTCATTTAACTGCTCCTACGTTAGCAAAAATTCTTCATTGACGTATTTATCAATAGGTATATTAACATTCAATTTTTCTGTGTGGGGAAGTGTCAAAGTTGACAGCACTTTCGAGTACCTCTTTCTTGTATAAAAAAACTCACGTGTTGGTACATTATATAATACCACATAAATAATTGTTTGACAGAACTTTTTTTTTTTATTTTACAAAATCCTGATTTTGAAGTTCTATGAGCATACATACAAATTTATATGCAGAAATTCTCCTCTTAAATCAAGCTGGTATCCGCGCTGGTAAGTAAGTTTGAAACATATCTGTGACAACAACGGATTACGATCTCGTAGATAAACTGGATTAGCAGGTTCTAACAAGATCAAAAATCCAGGTGAGACTTGAGGGATGAATGTATCCCTGCTGAGCCTGACTGGATTTTTCAAGCTCTCCTTAATAGCTACCATCAGTTGCATCACGTACAAGATTGACTGCGATCATTGATGTAATATTTACAACACTTGGTGATATATGACAAACTCCACTGTATGGATCATAGTTGTGCTTGAGAATGTCTGCCGGTGGTAATATTTTTATGCATGATTCTAGTATCACTGGAAAACATTCATCGATAGTGTTCTTGACAGTTTTCTTCAGCTCGTCGTCATTAAATTCTGGTATTATGAATTTTGGTAATTCTGCTTCTGTAATTGCGTAGTGTCTTAGAAACAACTGCCAAAGTGTTGTCATGTGGATGTATGGTCTTGGATCAGTGTGATCATCGTCGATAATCGCTGTTTTAACAATAACCTGATTGACAAACTCGAGGTCTGACGCAGCTTGGTTTAGATGTTGTATCATTGGAATGATCTGTTGACGTGAATCATCCTTGTAGTATTGTGCTATACTGGAAAATAAACTTCGTAGATCACCGAGTACCAGTTGGTGTCCAGACTTAGTTGCGTTGGAAAATGATTTAATCAGTTTTCGACGATGATTGGCCTTTTATCATCATCATAAATGTATAGAGTTCTTATTATCTGAGGAAGCCTTGCACCATCATTTGCCATAAAATAAAGTTTTTCGTCGTTTACCTGTGTACTTATATAAGACCATAGAATTTCTTTTCAATACTCTGGAAGTTTTAAAAATATTCATTTATCAGAAACATAATCAAATCATTGTGGCTGCGGTATCACTGCAGGTGCTGGTGGTTGTACTTCTGGCCATCCTAACACACTTCAGATTGACGACTGATTTATATTGACGCTGTAGTCAGGCGTTCATATTTCTGTCGCGGCTGATAATGTTGGTTCATGAACCATGATTGCAATCTTGGATTCTTTTCCTTTGATAGATTTGATTATGTGCTGGAACTCATTATTAATCTGTTCTATCTGATAACTGCCTCTAGGTATACTCACAACATTCCAGTCTGGTATTCCATCAGGTTTACTTTTATACGCAAATACTAGTGCATTACTTGCTTGCAACCTAATGAATGACTTTGATCTAATATTTGGCCAGCTGTGATACACTCGTAATTGTGCTAGTGCCATTTCCTTTGCTGGAATCGCAGTTGGAAAGCTAACATTGAACTCAGCTTGCAGATATCATCGTGGTTTTTGGAGGAGTTATATTAGTGACGATCTGTTGTAGTAATTCTTGAGACATCATTATTTTTTAAATCAGAGGTCTAATATCAATTTTTGTAGGCCTTGACTGTGTCAAGGACTTAGATTCTACCTTTTCTCCTGGCATAGTCAATGACTGCGTCATTGCCTCATGGTAAATCTTAATCATTTCTGTCAATTCCTGATCTGATATTATTCCATCATTGAGACCTGATGATATAAACGAAGCTAAATTGGCATATGCACATGTTGCTATGTGCAACTTTATTGTATATTCGTGTAATTTATCAACTGTGCACGTGGATATTTTTTTTTGGCGATGATATTAAGAATACCAGCAACACCAGTTACAACTGAAACACCAATTCCTATCACTGGTGCTATCACATGTGACTGATAATGTGCCGATGACCGTCACTGTTCCAGCGATGACCACAGATGCAGAGTATACAATTATATCAGTAACAACAACATGTCAGCTCTTTGCTTTACTGTATACTCATCGATGATATTTTTCAGTTGGGTATTCCACGAACATACTTGATTGTATCTAAAATGTTGAACATCAGTCGATTGATTCATTATGTATGTTGCTAAATTTTAAGTAGGTGGTACGTTGGCGACGAATTTAAGACACCAATATTACAACATGGGGGTTGCCTTTTTCTTCCGGTTCCACCATGAATGTTTCCTCGTTGTTTTGATTCAGTACTACTAACATGGATCCAGTTAGTGGATAACGCCATGAAATTGTGGTAGATATTCTAAATGTTGTAATGCCGTGTACTAAGATCCTGTTTATGCCAGTAACCTCAGCACAGTGTTGATGGATTTTTTTTTAGTGGTGTCCATAATGCTTATCCAGATGCAGTTGCATGTACTACACCTTCAGTAATCTTTATGATGTCAGAGAGTTTAATATCAATAACTGCTGGATTTCCAAAAAATTCATGAATGGTTTTATTTGTGTTTCTACATAAATTTGTAAACACGTTTACGTGAGTAGTATAATCAGATCTAAGTGTGGTCAATCCATCATTGATTATCATCAGCAACGTCATCATCGAGATGTTGCTATTGTCGACATATTTCTTTGTTGCAGCATCATTTGATTCTGGTTCTCCAAGACCAGTAATTTTATTATTAGCCATATTGAGAGAACCAGTCATTGTATCACTGGTGGACAGTAAACGATCATTGATTTCAGTTCTGATCGTGGCAAACTCTGGTTTTGGTTCTCTCACATTAATAATTGTATTTTTGCTCATGTTGAGATTGCCATATATAATATCCCCAGTTCTTCTGATTCGTCCAGTAATCTCTCCCATGAGTGTTAGAATTGATTCCTCAGAGTATTTAATTTTACCATTTTTAGCAAAAACCACTAAGTTATCTTCGGTTGCGGCTGGAACCTGCAGAATAATATCTGTCAACAGGATATTGCTCATCTTTAACCATCCGTGTTTATCTTGAAAAACAACAACTTCATTTTGGTCCACATTTGCAAGACTCTAAAGATCAGACAACTCATTCTTGAATTGTGAAGTGTTGCATATTTTGATAAGTCACCTTGGGGATTGCCTCGTGCAGATCTTCTGTAAATATTCGCCATTGTATATTACACTAAGACCTGTTTAAAACATGGACGATGTGGTATAGGCCTGCTCATGCACGACTTTATGAGGCGGTATTAGGGACCTTGACAGAGCGTCAAGTACAGCGAGTACTTCACAGTCATGTATTGGCAGATCGGTTATTGACTGTGTTGGTAATGTTGAATACCAGATCTGAGTTTGAAGGCCGCCAACAAATTTTAAAAATTCATTTGGTGGTGCCAGTCCATATGAATCAAAATAAACAACTCAATGTGGATCAATCTTATACGCAACTCAGTGAGTACCTAGACCAGAACTTCCATCGAGTTTAATAATACTGGTTTCAACACGGTTTGGTTGTTTTGGTAATTGATCACGCATAAAACACCTCTGAAGTGTTTGATGCTTAATTTGTTAGCATCATCAAGTAAATCAAAATTGGACATGGGAATCATCAGTGAAGTGTTCCAGGAAGTCTCGGACCTACACCATACCACGGATGGGGAGTTCCTGGCAGTCTTAGACCTTTTCCTTTTTTTGGAAGTGTTTATTCCTTGTCCTGTTGCTTTCTTTATTGACATCCCAACAGCAGTTCCAACAGCACCAAGTGCAGCTGCTTTTGCAACAGCTGGGGCTGCAGTGGCTATTAACGCTGGCATAACTGCAAGAAGTGGAAAATTACCAGCCGTCTTAGCAATATCGCTAATGGCACTCACAGAAAGATTAAGTCTAACACTGGTTTTTGATTGTTTGGCGTCATTGGAGTGCCAGAGTCGACGTTCTGCCAGTGATAGTTTATTTGAACTACCTGCGATCTGTTCTGATTTAAGCAATAATTTTATTCCACTGTTCCTTTTTGATGATGACTGTAGCTTTTTAGTCTGACCAGGAGCCAAAGTAACAATAACATGATGATGTGACATTATAATATGAGCGATTTAATTACTAAACGTGCAGTCGATTACATATTTTCCACTGGGGCATCAGTAACACTCATTCGTCCACAAACACCTTCAAGCAACAATGTTTCGTCTGAGTGTATAACAGTGATTGCTCAATAAATAGCAATAACTCCTCTTGCCACACGGGCTCGAAAGTATATATCAATGACAGATTGTCTAAATGAATCCAGCTGTTCCAGGAATAAGTAATAAATCGGATACAGCATTGTAAATTCTAGTTGTGATACTTGTAGACCAGAATCAACATTTTGATCACGTCCCATGAATGTCATCAAACAATGATATGCACATGCAATATGATTATTCTCAAAATCCAGTATTATATGTTCGGATGGTTCTTGATGTCTATTTCTTTGTACTATGTGTTTGTGAGCTTACTCATGCAGCATCTTGGAAAGCAATGAATAAATGTTGTGGTGCAGAAACACTTTGCTCTGATTCTATCTGCCATGTGAATGAACCATTAATGTTACTGAGCTATTTGAAGATGGCCAGGTAATGTCTCAAGAGCTTTTTGAGTTGCCTCAGTAACAATTGTCTTTGTTGGTTCGACAATTGGTTTAAATAACTGTTCTGCACCTTATGCAAATTCCAGCTAAGACTCTTGAAGCTCATGTAATTTTTGTTTGACAGAATCACGAACTGGAAGATATTTTTTATTGCATCTAGTCACTGTCAAGCTAGTTTAGTTGTACGAGATTCCATGGTTAGCATATTATATCAATAATAATGATTTACTTACTCCATCTGACCATTACCTTTTTTACACCCTTGACTCTGTAATGGAAGGGGCAACTCTCCAGGTAAATATATCTGTCATACAACAAAATAAACCAATTAGAAGTCTCGGTTATGCTTGTATTTTTTCACCCTCAGTAGGAAGTTTTATTTCAATCTGAAATTTTGGTCTGTCTTCGATCGCTACTTCAGCGTAATTTATGTTTGTATTTTTTCACCCTCCATAGGGAGCTTTATTTCAGTCTGAAGTTTGTTCAGTTTGCCCTCTCTACTGCTGCTGTGTAACCTTTTGATGGTCTATAAAATACAAATGCTGTTGTTGCTGGATGTCTTGCACTAGACTGTAACAAGGATGCCAAACACTAGGCTGTAGGATGCACATGTCCTTTTTGCTGGATGGCTGACACTTGTCTGCAGCATATGCATGTTGTTGATGGAAGCCTAAAACTAGGCTGTAGTTTACAGATGCAGTTGTTGATGAATGCCTAAAACTAGGCTGTAGTTTACAGATACTGTTGTTGCTGGATGTCTTACACTAGACTGTAGCAAGTCCATGTTGTTGCTGGATGCCTGACACTTGTTTGCAGCATATGCATACTGTTGTTGATGGATGCCTAAAACTAGCCTGTAGTTTACACATGCTGTTGTTGCTGGATGCCTGACACTTGCCTTTAGTATTCGTATTTTTTTGACAGGTTTAATGTAGATGGTACATGACTAAGATAACCAAGCCAAATCCATAGGCGCACATGGATGTAGAATGTATGACACATGACTGAGGTGATATAAACAAGCCATGAGCTCACTTGGATATTGGCAAGGTCATCAGTGTAACATGTTGTGCACATATGCAGTTATTAATGTTTGCAGGATGTATGACACATAACCAGGCCATATAATAAGTACGTTGGATATTGACACAGTCATCAGAGTAACCTGTAGCATATGCATTCAGCTGTTGATTGATGCAGCAAGGTCACTTGAATATTTGCAAGATCAAATTATGATACCTATATCTACTTGTATATTGACAAGGTCAAAACTAAAGTATATACATCTTGTTATATTGTGATTACATCATGTAATAACACTGTCGCTAACAGTTTAAATATTTTATTTATAAATTAATGGAAATGAAGACTTTGTCAACTTGTAATTGCAGGTGATTTCTCGTACTGCCGTGGAAGATTTAAACAAGAAAGGTACTGTCCAAATAAAAGAAAGTGAAGAACTGGATGTGTTTCTTAAATATCTACATGAAACAGGCACAGTCATCTACTTCAGGTGAGGCTCTAAGACAGGTAACAGTCTTGTATGCAATGATTTTATGTTACTTTGATACAATGATCGTTTTAATGTTTCAAACTAAGTGTTGACACGTTGATTGTACCAGACATGTCAACCCTTTCAAATTAAGTGTTGACAAGTTACTGGTACCAGACCTGCCAACCTTTTCAAATTAAGTGTGGACAAGTTGCTGGTACCAGGTCTGCTAACCCTTCCAAATTAAGTGTGGACAAATTGCTGGTACCCTACCTGTTAACCCTTGTGGACTTGTGGAATAGTGGCCTAAAATACAAACATACAACTGTTGAGGTCAAATTCAGATATTTGCTTGTTGGGGTTTAAGCCGGATCTGGTTTCATTTAGGATTCATTGGTATTGGTCAGGAGCACCTTAGATGTTGATCTGCCCATGCTTTTCATGCATAATGCCTGCGTACTCAAGCTTTTGTTTTAAAAGTCATCCAACAAATGAAAATATATTGAAGGTGAAAGGGATAATCAGTCTAATGGTAAATCCAACAGTCAGCAAAAAATTGTAACAAGACATATTTTTTTCAGATTACTGGGGGAAAGATTCCAAGAAAGGCAATAATTATGTTTATTGGACATAAGGCGATGTTGAATTGAATATGTTGTGCAGAGGAAAAGACAAAAAAACCAAGAAAACAAGAACAATGATTACATCAAGATGAGAGATCAACCAATAAGCCACTGAGTTTCATGGGTTTTGCAACTGCAGTTTGTTGTCTATAATTAAGATAATTAAGGTCTAAATTTAGTTTACAAACTTCCTACTTTAACATATTTTTTGTCTTTGATGCATTAAATCACACTTCTGAACTTTCCAAAATGCTTTTTCCTAAGTTGACAAAAACAGTAAACGATATTTGATTAGACCTACTGAAAATTGATCAAACATACAGACATAACTGTCAACTTTTCAAACACCAAGTCAGGAGATTGAATAAAAACATTGGGAGATTGGGACCTAAAATTGGGAGGTTTTTCACCGCATTTTTAAAGCCACATTTTCACTAATATTTACTGAACTTCTGGGCCCATTACATGTGAAATTATTAAAGGACACACCGTTTCTCTCTTTGATGCGCCTTAGTTTGCCCTATGACTTTCCCTCTTTGCCTATTCTGGACAGCTGTGGCGAAACTGCACAATAGCTAAAGGTTAGATTTTAAGTGAACAAGCAAGAACACCAGCATGACTAAGTAACAGTTACTCATTGCAAATATCTTTGTGGAAAGGACTGTCCCTCGAATATAATTCAAAGAAACCCTGTTATGTAAGCACCAGCAACTGATTGGCAAATAAACTATGCCCTATTTTTTGCAACTAGCAGTACCTAAATATGCAGTTTGAAGTTACCATACAGTTCTTATATTTTATATCTCATCTTATTTCCTTATTCTCAACTCAAAAGGCATTTAACATTATTTGCTAAATAATATATTAAATTAGTTTTTAAGGGGAAAATAAGCTGCTTGGCATGTTTCCTCATTCCTTCTTTTAAGTTAATGATAGTAATTAACATTTGTATATACGGTACAGTAATGTCAGGTATTCACCCGTGTAAATTTCTTTGGTGGAATGGAGACACTACAGCATAACAGTGATCATTCTTGAGATTGAAAATAATTGCTGACAGTTTTTTTTTCTTGTGATTTATTTCTAGTTACGGTTTATTTTCTGATTTTAGTAGGTTAATAAAATTCATAAATTGACGTGAATAATGTTTAAATTTAACATCCCATTTACTGAAGAGAAAATAATTTGTAATGTGATAATTATTTCCTCACAACAATATTCACGGGTGATAAAATAGAAAATGTCTTCTGTAGATTGCATAAGATATATCTATTGATGTAGGACATTTTTAATGAGAAATGAAAATCGATAGACATAATGTAATAATCAGGAGTTCTCTGCAAAAATCGGGAAATATTCTGAAATCGGGAGGTAGGCATGGAACGACCCGAAAAATCAGATGTTTTTTCGCAGTGGGAGAGTTGGCATATATGTACAGAGAAGTTCTTTCTTTGGTTAGTAGATTTCCACAGTACTATGATTAGTTTATGCATCATTAATGGACTCAACTGTTCTGATTCAAGAATTGAACCCCATTCTGACATATTAAGAAAAGAATATCTTTAATAGTCGTTTTGTAACGTAGCAACACAGGGAGTTGTATGACATCACAATGGGCCTTAAGAAAATAATTCTTTAATATGAGTTATAATTAGATTTATAACCCCACTGTGATAGCAAAAGGAACATTTTTTTTCCTGAGCCTATATTTTCAAATATCAATCTTATGTCCCTTTCTGAGTAGAATGAATATAATTTTTTCCTGATATCAGTCTGTACATTCATACATCTACCCAATTCTTTCTTGAGTAGAAGAAACATATTTTTTCTTGATGTCAGTCTATACATTCATATATCTACTTGGAATCCATTTTTTAGTTAATGCACCCCCACTAAATAAAGTGTAAGAAATTAAATTATACACACTTTATCATCCTGTTATGTAAATGATCTGACAGTTTTAACAGTTTTAAGCCGTTACTGCAGCTTTCTAACAATGTGTTTGATCTTTTGGTATAGAGACCCTTTGCCCCCACCCCACCAAAAAAAAAGAAAATTTTTTAAAAGTAGCTCAGTTAAATGAAATCCATGTGTGCAGTATAAATGGAATTTCATAAGCATGTATGTGTTAATATACCAGTACCTTGGTTAGACTTTTAGTCCGTTTTGGCAGATTTTCAATTTGCGTCATCATCATCATCATCAGTCCCTTAACCCAAGAGGTCGTTGGGTACCACAGTTGTCTTTACAACCAATTCTCTCTATCTTTCCCTGTTCTCTACTACCCTTTGGGAATCTCCAAATCCCATGCCTGTTCACTCCTTAATGTTGTCTTCCCATCTCCATTTCTGTCTGTCTCTTCTTCTGCATCCTTGCACTGTGCCTTGCAACATTGTTTTTGCCAGTCCAGATGATCTTGAGACATGACCGTATCACTTCAGTTTGTGCTTTTATTTACGGTGTTCAAGAGGTCTTCATAGGATCCAATGGCTCATTGGATCATGTTGTGGACTTCTTCATTGGTTACATGGTCAATCTATGAGATGACCAAGATCTTGAGTAGCATCTCATTTTGAAGGTTTGAATCCTTCTTTGTAGATCTGATGTGAGCGTCCATGTTTCACATGCATACAGAACGATGGATATAAGAATCGAGTGCATCAGCCTTATTTTGGGACCAAAAGCAACGTTGGTATCTTTCCATATTGGTCTCAAACTTGCTATTGCTGCTGTTTTCTGGGCAATCCTGCAAAGTAGTTCTGGTTTGGGGTCCTCATCTGTGATAATTGATCCTAAGTACTTGAAAATTGTGACTCTTTCCAGCTTCTGTCCACTGACCTTTATTTCTGCTCGGATGCCATGGGTGTTGTTTGTCATCAATTGTTTACACAAATTTTAAAATTTGTTGGGACTTGGACATTATTTGACGCAATTATTAAGCAAAACGTACCTGAGGTAGACAAATGAAATTGATCAGACATGTATGTAATAATACGTAGATAAAATATTTAGATAGATTTTCATGTACATTAAATTTTATTTTTTGGTACATAAATGATTGCTAGTATAGCAATTGTTCAGATTTGTATATTTTCGTATTTGTGTTATTTATTGGGAAAATAGTTTTAACAATCAAATACAAACATGACTTTTAAAAAATTTGTAAATTTCATGATGTTGATTCTAAATTAAGTAGCAATAACAGTTGGAAAACTCAGTTAAATTTGAAATTTAAATCGAAAGACAGCATCCTAATGATTGGTGCATACTTTATATCCCACTAATATGATGTAACAGGCAGATGTAGGTGATTTCAACATATAAATCATCGAATTATTTGATGTATTTTCCACTAAACTTGGTACAGGTCAGGCATGTGGTATACATTTGCCAGTTTGTACATTTAAATTTCTGTTCAGTGCATGTTCTAGATCATCTGGACATGAGATTAAATGAGCTTATGGAATGGTCCTACTTCCATCATTTATCATATCTTGTGACTCCATTGGCAGTTGCTATTTTCATCTTCTCAGAAATGTTGGATCTGATGTTTGGGTACAGAACATGCTGGTGTAAAGGGCTATCAAATGTATTTTTTCTTAAATGCATTTGAAAATAGTTTGGCCACGTTTTACTGAATGCATCCTAGTATAATTATATTTCAAGTTTTAATACTTAAAAGTATATATAAGGAGAGAACTGAACAATCAAATGTTATTACTATTTTGGATTCATTCATATTGCTTGTGCTCTTGTTGTAACATCAAGTCTGCAGACCTGTATTTTGTTGTGTTTAGATACTATTCGAGAGGAAAGACATTGCTTGGATTATTCAGTGGGAATATCAAGTGCTCTTTAAACTGTCATATTATTCTGGAACTATTGTGAATTATTTGGACATTGTCAAGATAACTTCACAATTCTTGGTGGCCCAGTACATTTTCAGTTCTGAAATTTATACGGTACTTTTCATTCTTTTGTACTTCAATAGAACAGTTTCAAGATTATTTTGGATTCACTGCATAATATTTAAAATTCCTCTCACATCTTCATTTAAACTTTGATAACTATATTATTTGTGAAGTTTTAGAAAGCATGTTGGTTTTGAGTTGTAGACAAGATGGCATGGTTTAACACATACCACTATATAGATACAATTGCATGATTTAACACGTACCTGTGTGTATACAAGAGGGCATGATTTAACGAGTGCTTCTATATGGACAAGAGGGCATGATTTAACATGTACTTTCATATGGACAAGAGGACATGATTTAACATGTACCTGTCTATAGACAAGAGGGCATGATTTAACACGTACCTTCATATGGACAAGAGGACATGATTTAACACGTACCTTCATATGGACAAGAGGGCATGATTTAACATATACCTTCATATGGACAAGAGGGCATGATTTAACACATACCTTCCTATAGACAAGAGGGCATGACTTAACATGTACCTTCATATGGACAAGAGGACATGATTTAACACGTACCTTCATATGGACAAGAGGGCATGATTTAATATGTACCTTCATATGGGCAAGAGGGCATGATTAACAGGTACCTTCATATGGACAAGAGGACATGATTTAACACGTACCTTCATATGGACAAGAGGACATGATTTAACATGTACCTGCCTATAGACAAGAGGGCATGATTTAACATGTACCTTCATATGGACAAGAGGGCATGATTTAACATGTACCTTTATATGGACAAGAGGACATGATTTAACATGTACCTTCATATGGACAAGAGGGCATGATTTAACACGTACCTTCATATGGACAAGAGGACATGATTTAACATGTACCTGCCTATAGACAAGAGAGCATGATTTAACACGTACCTTCATATGGACAAGAGGGCATGATTTAACATGTACCTTCATATGGACAAGAGGACATGATTCAACACGTACCTTCATATGGACAACAGGGCATGATTTAACATGTACCTTTATATGGACAAGAGGGCATGATTTAACACGTACCTTCATATGGACGAGAGGACATGATTTAACACGTACCTTCATATGGACAAGATGACATGATTTAACATGTACCTGCCTATAGACAAGAGAGCATGATTTAACATGTACCTTCATATGGACAAGAGGGCATGATTTAACATGTACCTTTATATGGATAAGAGGGCATGATTTAACACGTACATTCATATGGACAAGAGGGCATGATTTATCACGTACCTTCATATGGACCAGAGGGTACGATTTAACATGTACCTTTATATGGACAAGAGGGCATGATTTAACATGTACCTTCATATGGACAAGAGGGCACGATTTAACATGTACGTTTATATGGACAAGAGGGCATAATTTAACACGTACTTTCATATGGACAAGAGGGCATGATTTAACACGTACCTTCCTATAGACAAGAGGGCATGATTTAACATGTACCTTCATATGGACAAGAGGGCATGATTTAACATGTACGTTTATATGGACAAGAGGGCATGATTTAACACGTACCTTCATATGGACAAGAGGGCATGATTTAACACAAACCTTCATATGGACAAGAGGACATGATTTAACACGTACCTTAATATGGACAAGAGGGCATGATTTAACACATACCTTCATATGGACAAGAGGGCATGATTTAACATGTACCTTCATATGGACAAGAGGGCATGATTTAACATGTACCTTCATATGGACAAGAGGGTATGATTTAATATGTACCTTCATATGGACAAGAGGACATGATTTAACACGTACCTTCATATGGACAAGAGGACATGATTTAACACGTACCTTCATATGGACAAGTGGGCATGATTTAACATGTACCTGCCTATAGACAAGAGGGCATGATTTAGCACGTACCTTCCTATAGACAAGAGGGCATGATTTAATATGTACCTTCATATGGACAAGAGGGCATGATTTAACATGTACCTTGATATGGACAAGAGGGCATGATTTAACATGTACCTTCATATGGACAAGAGGACATGATTTAACATGTACCTTCCTATAGACAAGAGGGCATGATTTAACACGTACCTTCCTATAGACAAGAGGGCATGATTTAACATTTATCTTCATATGGGCAAGAGGGCATGATTTAACATGTACCTTCATATGGACAAGAGGGCATAATTTAACATGTACCTTCCTATAAACAAGAGGGCATGATTTAACACGTACCTTCGTATGGACAAGAGGGCATGATTTAACATGTACCTTCGTATGGACAAGAGGGCATGATTTAACATGTACCTTCGTATGGACAAGAGGACATGATTTAACACATACCTTCCTATAGACAGAAGGGCATGATTTAACATGTACCTTCATATGGACAAGAGGGCATGATTTAACACGTACCTTCGTATGGACAAGAGGGCATGATTTAACATGTACCTTCGTATGGACAAGAGGACATGATTTAACATGTACCTGCCTATAGACAGGAGGGCATGATTTAACATGTACCTTCATATAGACAAGAGGGCATGATTTAACACGTACCTTCATATGGACAAGAGGGCATGATTTAACACGTACCTTCGTATGGACAAGAGGGCATGATTTAACACGTACCTTCATATGGACAAGAGGGCATGATTTAACACGTACCTTCATATGGACAAGAGGGCATGATTTAACACGCACCTGTCTATAGACAAGAGGGCATGATTTAACATGTACCTTCTTATAGACAAGAAGACGTGATTTAACTTGTTCCTCAATATAGACAAGAGTGCATGATTTAACACAACTTTGCTGTCTGTTTGCTAATTGTGTTCAGTTTAAATTTTCAGCAGTATATAGTGGACAGCCACATAGTATGTATGAAGTAATTTTATAGAATGTGGATATGTAACTTTCTTATTACATTATGTTGAACAATACTGACAAGGTCTTTTCGTGAAGGAATACAATCAGACCATGCATTAGTGGAAGGGGTATATGATTGGTTTTGTTTTGTGCTTTATGGCACAGCAACATGGGTAGTTTAATGCTGACCTTGGCTGATCTGATGGTATTTTTCTAACCATGCTCTTTTAGTCCTAGGTCTGATACACTGACCACAATGGATACTTTTAATAAGGAAGATGAGTAATCATAAATATTATTGTGAGTGACCAATCTAATATTTACAACTTCAAGCAGGAATGATGCATATTATTTTAGGTCTAATAAATAATGTGGCAACTAATTGCTCCAATCTTCTCCCTCAGCAGTTTCACTACGTGTATAATTTACTTTCACATGCTTACATATGCTAGTTATGCAGATGAACAATATCAGGCCCACTTTGACCTCTTGTTTTATTATACAATGGAAATACTCCATGTCATAAATAGTATATATACAAGGTGCAAGCATAAGTAATATAAAAGCTGAAAGTGATAAAACATCTGGTACTTATGAAAGAAGTCCTTAATACCAGTAGTTGTGGGACCAATGCTAGGCCAGCTGTAGAAGCTGTAGATGACCATTGTATTGGTACATGTTAATGTCCATTGTGCTCCATTTTAAGGTGATTCTGTGCCATTGCTCAAACATTATTTTAATGTATATATTTTATTTTAGCAATTAAGAAAACAGTTAAGAAATAAATGTTTTGTGTTTTTTTTCTTCTTGAATTAGCTGCAGATTCAGTTGCAGTAAGCAGGAGAACCCATGACCCAAAATAAATACAAGGACTTTAAAAGAGGACACAGAGAAATTTTTTTGTAAACCAAGGCAGATAAACTTTTAGGAATCAAACCCACAATTTTCAATTAGAAGTCCCATGGCTTGATCCACTGTTCCACTGCAGCTGGGATGGGATTACAATGATTTCTATAATTTGCTTAGTTACATCTCTATGGACTAGGTCCCAGGGTTGTGGTTGGTACAGATCAATGGACCCATGCTAATGCTGACTGCACAGATTATCTCCCCACTTGGGTGTATATACTATCAGGGTAGGGCTACAAACAGTTTTTAAATAAGTAATTTAGGATCTTGTCCCAGGGGCATGAAGAAATTCAGCGGACAGTAATAGTTATAGAAATGACATTGTTTGTGTGCACATAAATTTAGTTCATGATTGTGGGTTGGCGATGGAAGTTTTGCCTACCTGACTTGTCAGGATTGTAATTGGTAAATGACATTTATTTGAATTTGAGTTCAGGTCCTAGCTTTGTTTATGAGTTAATGGAAAAAGTTTCCACTGGAATTCAATAGTATTCTATTGGATCATTTGTCAAATGAAGATGTGCATAAATAGTGGAGTTACAACAAAAATTGCATTCCTGTTATATATCATCCTCTGGGAATCTACTGAATTTACAGTTCTACTGATTCCGAAATATTTCGAGAAGAATTATCTTTTTCAATCATTCATTCGAATTACTAAAGTGTTTATTGACTTTGAATTAATACAATACTAGAGACTTTTGAGAATGCTTTGAAAGACAGTCTGGATTGCATCATTGCCATATCAAGACATTCAGAACTATTGGATATCAGGCCAGTCAAGACTAAAGGTATATTGGGATGTTCAAGACTATTGGATATCAGGCCAGTCAAGACTAAAGGTATATTGGGATGTTCAAGACTATTGGATATCCATATGTATATTCTACATCCTTGGAATTGTGATAGGACATAGGATTGTTTGGAATTAAATTTGCAATATTGTGTCATTTTCTTCCACTTTGTATTCTAGAGAAATGAAGAGCTTGTTGAATTTTACTTAAACAGGTGGTTTGACTTTCTTTCTGTTGCATATTTTAAGACTTCTAGACCCACCCCCACGTACACATCTGGTTTAAGAAAGACCAGAGTTGTCACCAACATAGACAGATGATGCAGTATCTTTGTCCTTCAAACTTTTTTCATCTGTACAGTTTCAATACATTGGTGAATTTGTCGGGCAATATCAGACCAGCTTTGTATGTTTGATGGGTTTATTAGAACTTCATTTTAAATGAAAAGCCGACAGTAATGCCCACATCATCAATAAGTGTGGAAATTCTTAAAGTGTGCTCATTCTGTAATGTTTATCTGGAACTACAAGTACTAAAGTTCAAAAACATCTTCACAATTAGTTGGGTTGTTCACCATCTGCAGTCACCAAACTTATTCAGTGCTTGCACTTGGAATAAGGAAGAATCCTGTTGATTTGGGGGATAAAACCACAAAGGACATGGTTACTGTAACTTGAAAAATAAACAGTTTCCATACAGTAAAATGAGTTTTAACTGTCAACAGTTACCAAACGTTACCAAGGGCATTCACTTGTGGCACGATAAACACCTAGCCATTTTGGTGTCTGCATAAAACTTGGGATTTCCATGTCACTGGTAGTAAACTTCATGGATGACTTGTTTTTTTATGACATGCAGTATAGTACTTTGTTGAATTTTGACATGCAGTATAGAACTTTGTTTAATTTTGACATGCAGTGTAGTACTTTGTTTAATTTTGACATGCAGTATAGTACTTTGTTGAATTTTGACATGCAGTATAGTACTTTGTTGAATTTTGATATGCAGTGTAGTACTTTGTTTAATTTTGACATGCAGTGTAGTACTTTGTTTAATTTTGACATGCAATATGGTACTTTGTTGAATTTTGACATGCAGTGTAGTACTTTGTTTAATTTTGACATGCAATGTAGTACTTTAATTTTGACATGCAGTGTAGTACTTTGTTTAATTTTGACACGCAGTATAGAACTTTGTTTAATTTTGACATTCAGTGTAGTACTTTGTTGAATTTTGACATGCAATATAGAACTTTGTTTAATTTTAACATGCAGTGTAGTACTTTAATTTTGACATGCAATATGGTACTTTGTTTATTTTTGCATTTAGAAGTAGCCATTAATTGACACTATTTGAACACAGGTCATATTATTGCAAATGCACATGAATCTTTCAGTCTCTTTGTCACAATGAGAAATCTCAAAGTGAGCATGTCATCATTGAGGATTAGATTGTATGTATGTATGTATGTATGTATGTATGTATGTATGCAAGTATATATGTGTGATTGGGTGGGTCTGTATGTACAGTGCTTTTTTTGTGTTGGGCTGGTTGTTTTCCTTCTGAAAAAATGCAGAGTAAGAGCAAAAGGGCAAACATAGAATCAGCCCTGGAGACTAAGTGACTTAACCATGAACCTTAGCTTATTCCACACAAAAGAGTCATTACGTAATTCCAATTCCCTGATATAATGCTATATTTCAGCATTGAAATATTGAGAGAGAATATTGTGTTGGATCCAAAGTGGTTGATTGATGCCCTGAAACTCCTCATCAATGCTCAGCCTAACCTACCAAATAGCCAAGCTGTCAATGGTGCTCAATCAGTTAGTCCAGCTGACAGTACATCTGACAGAACTGTCACACAGAAATGGTTGGACTTCAAGGAGAAAGGAATTCTTACTTTAGAGCTTGTCGGTTTGTATATTTCTTTCTTCTTGTTGATTGTTTTCAAAACATATGCGTCTCTTTTAGTATCCCATCACCAATGAAGATGGGAGGGGATATAGCATTTTGCCAGTTTATATGTTCATTTTTTCACTCATTTGTTAAGGAACATTGACATGTGTAACTCAGCCATACTAAACCATGTGTAACCAACAAAAGAGTTGTTGTTTAGAATGTTGAACATTTAGTTATACTAATAAGATTGTGTGTGTGTGTCTGTCTGCCCACTTCTTTATCTACACAAATGGACCAAATCAGGCATTGCTAGAAAAATGAGGTGCCTCAGATAAAAACAGAATTACAATTTGAGCTATATTATCCCTTGTGAAAATGTATCAGCCACTTTTGGGGTCAGTTAATCTAGACTTGCAAGAAAGGTTGAGACCACATCAAAGCATTTAATACAAGGTACCAAATCATGTGATTGCAGACATATTTTTAACTAAATGTCAGATGGTATGGATAGCATGGGTCAAACAGCATCACTTACTTTCCATTTGACACTATTCAGAATACTGGAAACAAAATAAATGTATATTGGGTCAGGGAGCTAGACCCGACTAGGTGTAAAGCCAAATTACAGATAGGAAATCTGCAGCAGATGAATAAGTTTGTGAGCTTGTCAAGTGAGCAACATATCAGTACAGGTTTCATGATGAAATAATTAATAGTGTTTATCAAATCTGTCACAAAAATTTACAACTAGTGAGCAGATAATGAAACTTTTTGCCTTGAGGATGTGGTCTATCTATTATTTATTATGACCTTGACTATATGGTCATGGTGCCTATGCAAACGAAATATAAGGGAGGGTTAAGTCATAAAAGCCTCATAACTGGAGTGGTGGTTGTGTCGACGGAAGTAAAGGAAAGAGAATTGAAAACATTTGATCATGTAATGTAGAGATAAAATTGACCAAGTCATTGTTAGCATGGAATATGACTGGTAATAAAACATTATACACTGCTAATTGTCAGAATATGTCTTTAGCATTGCATTTTGGTTTTATTCCAAGAGACATTGATATGTAATTGGTAGCTGTGAAATGATTCATCGATATATCGATGCATCAATACTTTTGCTGTAACGGTACACATATTGATACAAGAGATGGAGAATCAATACAAAACGATACTTACAGATTGTAAGTTACTCATGTCTTCAGCAGCCATGAATGATTATTATTAGTTTGCCTTGTTATTCTTTAAATATGTAATTCATCTGGAGCAGCATTTGCAGTCCTAGACACTTATTGTTATTAGTAGAAATGAAAAAAAAAACTACTGAGAATAGTCGCTCGCCGTCTGCAAATTAACTCAGTAATCTGACCACCCCGACACTCCATGATAATTATCTTAACCCATCAGCATGTTCAGCATACAGGATACAATCCAACATGTTGCAAATGTATAATGAAGGACTTTACTTATCATTTTTTTAATAACCACTTTTATGTGAAGTTTCTACATTCAATTTCATCTGGTCTACTTTGGTCCATTTGAAAGCTACACATCTGGTGTGTCGCACGGTGAAATATGTTACATTGAAATCTCATTGATGGTTATTGCTTGTTCTGGTCCAAGTTAAATATTAACTACAAATCAGGAATTAGTGCAGCTTATAACCTGCGTGGCAAACAGGAAGTACTTGCAAAGAAACAAATTTCGAACAAAAGTCATTGATATGTAGTACTTAAACAAAGATGCTGTCAGGGTGTGCGATTGCACGAATCATGCAAAATTTGTACAAATTCGCATGCTTGGGGAACAGTGATGCGTGAGAACTTGTGCAAATGAATATGAATATGAAAATGTGCTTGGCAAAGTATACAAATTTTATTTAACCGTTCTTATTGCGACATCTATTTTTCGGATAGGCTACTGTTTACACGTCTGGGTTCTTCAAGCATGACACGAATGGCTGTTGTTAAACTAAATTTGATTGACACATTGTGCCCTGGAATAAGCATTATGGTGTAGTTTGAACCATCCATGAAGGATGTTTTACCAATGCGTGTCTAAAATTCGGGCTACCTAGTAAACCCAAAATGTCTGATTCCCGGCATGGTTCGTTATGTTTTCATTTGGCAAATACTGGCTGGTGACAGTGACAATGACAACAAATTTTAAAGTTGTTAAGTACTACATATTGGATTATTGGAGCCGGGAAATTGTTAATGGAGATAGCAGTGAATGATTTTGAGCCTAAAAGTGGTGTTAAATACGAGTCAGCTGTACATGTTTGATAGACAAAATAGATAGCATGATGATCAATCTGCTTTTCAGAGTATTTTGAAATTAAATGTAGAAAGGGCAGAATACTGAGCATATTTAAAATATAGACAATTTAAAAGTAGAATGCAATTTACATTTTTTATCAATCAATTTAGCCCTGGGAATCATATGCAAGAAAACATATCAAGGTTAAAATAAACTGAATAAACAAGGATGAAAAAATGAAATTAAGAAGTAAACATATTTATTTGAATACATGTGTCTGCACAAGCAGGCTATGGCATTGATGGACTATAAATCCTAATACAGCATTATGGAACAGATAAGAAATCTGGTATGGTACTCAGTAAACAACTGATTCAAGAAAGCAAGTTTATGTTTGTGAAAAATCATATCATGGGACAGATGTATCCAAAATATATTATGTGAGAGCTCTGGAAAATTGTAAATAACAGCCACAAAGATCAGTTCCCCAACATCTTCAAGCTGACAAATCTAGCTGTGCATATGCCGTTCAGAAGGAAACACAGACAAATGTTCATACACAGATAAGGAACAGAGGATGCTCAGAAATAATTAACATATTAATACTTTTATAACTAGAAGTGGCATCTTTTAAAGATTTTGATTTCAGTAGAGTGCTACAAAAAGTGGAGCAGGAAGAAAGAGAGGCAGATATTGAAGTGATAGGTAAATGCTGAACTATGACCATAACCATTTCCTCCTCCCCCTCCTTTTCTACCCTCCCCTTCTTTCGGTGACAATGGGTGAAGTCCCACTCAAGAAAAAATCCTTGCAGCATCTCTCCTTAAAATCTACATGGGGAACAAATTTGGAGTTCTCTTTTTATGCAGAGATATTTAGCCAGTGAATGAAGGTGCTGATGGAATAAATAAAATTATCACAGAATCAGCAAGGGGGCAGATTTTAAACCGATGAAGTTTATCAACTTGTGAAATTTAAGAAAACAATATAGAATAGGACTGGATGTTGTCAGTAGTTTTCATTCTTCACTAACAAATCTGCAGAAAGTACGGAGTAATAGATAGATTCTGTTGGTATTCGTCCTCATATCCATGCCCAGATTTGTTCTAGATGAGATTTTATTTGCATGAGGAAATTGCTTTATTTCTTCTGTTTTGAAGATAACATGATAATGTCTTCCATGTTTAAGTGAGACATGAAATTGGTAGTAAGATGTTTCCAGAGCATTCATTCTGTGCAAAACAAAGGTCCTAGTGGCTAAAGTGAGTTAAATGGAGCCACCATTAAATGGCATAAAACATTGAATAAAACTCACTGACAACCAGCAGGTAGTCTGTTTGAAAGTGTTTTTGTTTTCTTGTCAGCGATGAGAATTGTATATAAATATATTATAATTACATCTCAATCTATAATCTGCATACTGGAAATGCAACCAGTATGTCAACATACATAAAGGGGCACCACCTACCTTCCAAAGATGGAAAGACTGTCAAGTTTATATGTGTATCAATATGTATCGTATCACAGGCTGTGTATCGTAAATCATATCGATACGTGTAACATTTCACCCCTAGTTTGTGGACTGTAACATTTAGGAAATGTCTGATAAGGATGTTATCATAAATGGCATTATTGCTGGACCATTATCTGTGCTGCTAAATGTCTTTTTTCATTTCATTACAAGTAAGAGGCCCAAGGAGTATCTGTCTCTTGGTTGATATAGAACAAATTGTCATTTGTCAACCAGCGCCCTCTTAAAGAATGCTGAGTATTTCAATGTAAATGGGGCATGAAGAAGTAAGAAAGACTTGCCATTAAACAGTGGTTTAAAATTCAATAATATTTTCCTTGATTTAAAGGCATTTCATGCAAGTCATTGCTAAATACATGCATTGCCATGCCATAATTGATTCTATGGAGGAATCCATTTCAACCATATATCATTGCTGGACTGATAAGTGAAGGCTTACCAGCAAAGAATGCAACTGTTGTTTGGTCACCCATTTTTGACCTGCAGATAATGGCATTTTCCACCTCAGCACTTCTTGACATGAACACCTCTGCAGATTTACCTGAGAAAATCATCAATAAACTGAAATCATTACTGATGTCAAAGTTATGCATACTCATTTATAGCTTTCCATGAGTGTTTTTTTTTTTTTGCAGTAATGAATAAGGTGATTTCCTCTGTTGGGTTTAGTAATCCCTTCTGACGGACTAACAGCAAGACAATTTGTTTCGAAATATCTGGTTTGTGATTCAGAAACTGCAATATTCAAACCTGACATAAGCTACACAGTTTAATTTAAACATCATTTGTTGCCAGAATTGAAGGCAAACATAAATGGCAAATTGATTGGGAAGATGTTTTAATAACTTAGTAGTTCTTATTTAGGATGTTTGTCTCATGCTCTTATTGTGGCTATTGGTAGACATGTGAGGACATTTGTGGGGGGGGGTGACAGATCACATAATTTTTAAAGGAAACCCACCACTACACAAACTTATTCAACATGTTCAAATTGATATTCTGATACTCATTCTTGAGAAGTAAAGTCTTTCGAGTTTTATCTGCAAAGGCACGCACGAAACAAACTGCCTGAAAGTCCACAGGACGATGAATGAACTAGCAGAAAGTTTCCACAGCCTGGCTAGAAAATATGGATTGATAAATATATAAATTCTACAAATGTAAAACAATACAGTTGAACTATTGAAGAAAATACTTCAAACAAATTCAGTGAGAAACACGAGCTGCACATGAAAAAATTGCAGCGAGCAAAGAACTGACAGAACTGGATAAATATTTCAGAACTAAAGGAATAGAGACAGAGAATGGAGATTTCCTAGAATGTGTATATAAGGAGGACACACAGGAAATTGATTTAACTGAGATACCCATGGAAAGAAGAACAAGTATGAGAAAAATAATGACAGCCCTATGAACATGGACTTCATCAATTTTACAGAATCTCTTAACAGAAAAGGGTTTAAAGGATACATTCTAAGACCCAAAGGGAATAAGCCCATACTACCACTAGGAGAAATAACAATTGGATGGGAGAAAGTATTGGTTAAAGAACCACTACAAATACTAAGAAAAGTAAAAAATAAAATGGCAGAATTACACTTGTCAGACATAACAATGGAAATCTCTCACACAGTCAACGGTCAAGAGGTTCAAAGGGAAATTTAAAATCTAAGTGATGAAAGCAAGAATGGACATTATCCCCTTTACTCCTATCAAAAACGGGATAAGGATATTGGAAATAGAAAATTCTGAAATAAAGAAAATAAAGCCAGCCGTTTTACTACATGGCTTCATAACCAAGTCATGGTACAAAGGGTACATCCACGATAGGAAGTGTAACAAATGTGGGAACACTGGACATACACCACAGAAATGCCCAAAGACCAAAGATGATGGTAAACAACAAGTTTGTGTAATGGAAACAACAATTTTCCCAAACCAAAAACAAGAAGAACAGCAGACCATTAAACAGAGACAGATTATGAAGGAACCAAAACTGAAGCAAAACACAAGTACATGTTCCTAATCAAAATGAACAACAGCAGCAAGAACAACAGAGCACCAAACAAGAACAGAAACAACAACAGAACCCAAAACATCAAGACCAACAACAGAAACAAAATCACAAACAGCAACAACAAGAACAACACAATGCAGGAAAACCAACAATTGAGACAACACCAAATAATGAAGAACTAATTACAGAAGCAAGAACATCAGAACATCAAACTGGAACAACAAAAGCAGCAACAAAGACAATAGAACAGAGATTGACTATGAAAATAAACGAATACAAACAGAAAAATTATGCCTTTATAATATAAAACAACCAAACCCCCCCCCAAAAGGGGACCTTCCTTAAATGGTCTGAAAAGATCAAACAAGGGAGAACACCCCCCAGAAACCTTTTTTAAGAATTGATACTTGTTAATGTACAACCTCTTGCAGACCTGACAACCCTTACGATTTTGCTGTATTCCTTATGAAAATGACCCTTAAATATGGACATACGGAATAAAGCAAGAGCTATGGAAAAATGATTGTTACCAAAAATTCCGGATAAGTTCTTCATCCATATTTAATTTGGGTCTAGGTTTCATATTAGAATTAGTGGAATTAGTCAGGGAACCAGACTGGCTTTTTAGTAGTACCTCAGAAACTTTAAACTGCACATATCTTTCTCATGCAAAGCATCTGCATGCTTAAACTATTCATTATAGAAGTTATTAAAAATGGCATCCAGCAAGCGATGTATGTTGAAGACAAAACGGAAAATAAGCCTCTTAAAAGTGTTAGTGATCAAAACACAGAAGAATAAAAGGAATATTCAGATTCTTGTAAATAAAAGTAGAAAGGTACACAATTACATTTATTGGACATCACATGCCAATGTGAATATGTCTCTTGGAGATATAATTACTGTCATCACATGAAATTGAAAAAAGTTCCAAGAATTACATCAAGTTGAGAGATAGCAGCAAGCCATTGAGCTGCATAGGGTTTTGGAAGTGAAATTTGTACAACTGTACTAGTGGTAAATAAGGTCTACATGTACTTTACAAACTTTTCTGTTGAACATGTTTACCGTTGCTGCCTGTTTCAAATACCAAACTTTTAAATATTATGTTTTCCAGGTTTACAATAGCAGTATATTACACCTCACTGAAAACTGGTCAGACTTACAGAATAAAATCAACTGCCTTACTGATACAGTCTCGTTAATCGTTAGGGTTGGCAGGTCTGCTCTTACCTCTCAATTTTTGGGAAATGAACTTCCCTTGTAAAGCTTTCTACACTCATGATTTAGGTATGCTTAATTCCAGTAAATTTTCTATTTTAGAACTGCAAGCAGGGACATTTAAGTCAATGGAAGATGTTTTGTATATGAGGAATGTAAGTGCCAGGGCATAGTTACCAGTGATATTAAAGCACAGATGTTATGAATAGTTGACTGATTCTGGTGATATAACTTAGTCTATCATATCAGATTTCAGTAAAGTGCCTTCATGTAGGGATACAGTTGCCAGATTTGCTTATGACCACCGGAGAAATGAAAATAGACTCAACCTTTGGTCTTGTAAGGCCATACTTATACACACATCATACATCATTAGTAGTGAACACGATGAAGTCCCATGTTTGCATACCTAATATACTTAATACTGCATTAAAATCAGCAAAGTCACTGAGAAAAGATTGAAGGGCTTGACTCTAATCATGCAACTTTCTGAGACTGGTGCATGAACATGTCATTAAAACGTGGTTATTGTATTATAAACATAAACATTTTAGAAACATATTTTGCAAATGAATGCTTTTTCATTAATTTGAAATTTCTGTTTCAGAGCCTCTGATCAGGACCCCTCCTCTTTGAAATCAATTTTCAGAGACTGATTGTGATAAGAGGCTTTCCATTTTATATAAAGCAGATAAGTTATTATGGGAAAGTCAGTTTTGTAGGATAATTAAAGCAATAATTGTGTGGTTGATTACTTCAGTATATGGCTCAACATTTACTGATTATTTATCTGCTCACATGTCAGAATGCTTTCTTGCAGAATATTCTAACATAATATATGTCCTTTTTGAAACCTTTTAGTCAATATCCATCACCCAGGAAGGTCCTATTGCATTGCCACAACTAGAGAAACAGTAAGTAGTTTGTCCTGCATTAGAACTGCCTGCCATCTTGTAAATTTTGAGCTGCTAAAGATAAATTTCAATTTGTGCCAACTAGCATATTACAATAGTCCTGGTTTGTTTAATTTAGTCCTTCTGGAACAGAGAAGGGCATCACAGGATTTCAGATTTTAGTCAGGTTAAGTTTAGGTGAAATTAAGCCTGGTTTGTTTTTGTGGTTTGTTTTTGTTTTGCTTCGGCATGGGATTATCAAGGCACCCAAGGACATCTAACATTTTTCTGTAAAACTGGACCTTATGAACTTCATTGCTCATTAAGTCATGGGATACCTTAGGGTTATCCTAAGACTTCCTGTTCTTTACCACAAAACTAATCAAAGTTTTGGCACATACAATTTGTTTTGGGTCATGGGTTATGGACATTGTCCTTAGAGGGACAACTTTGTTGAGTTTAATTATTGTGCTCAATAGCTAGCAAAGATAATGAAAAAGTCTCTTACAGAGCTTTAAGCTATCCAATGGGCAATATGTAGTTTTCAAGGTCTCCTGCTGAAAGCAATGACATCTCTTCTAAAGAATTGAAACTTAATTAGAACAAGACTTACTGGTAGTTTTATTGTAGGATGGTTTATTGTGATTCCCACATTCTTGACTGATAATCGTCATTTCTGCTGACCTGCCACATAGTCTAAATAGTCCATTTTGCAGAATTTTAACTTATCATTTACATGTTAATTTCTTCTGCTTGATGTTATTCTCCTGAAATTAATTGCAGTTCATTTCTACTGTTTCAAAAACATTTCCCTTGGTTGGCACCCTATATGAACTATTGTACTGTTTGCCATATAAACATAGAATCATCATTTTATGGCATAGCAACAGTTTTTGTATCAATATCTTATTACCTTTCATGATTTCTTGGAAGACATGGAATATCATAGTATACAGGTATTACTGACGCAAATTTCGCTTGATGACAGTCATTGAAAACATACTGTCACAATATGTAAGGCAGTTCAAGATTTTATAGAATCTTTGATGAAACAATAACTGAGAATCTCTGGAATTCCTCATTTTTCAACACCTGATAATTTATGATCTGACATATTCATCCGATATGGCATTCTTGAGATAGGAAACCATTTTCTCCAAACAAATGTACCAGTTCAAGCCAAAATTTTGAGTTATATAAAAGCTTGGCAAATTGAAATTATACACTTCATATTCTGCAAGCAAATGATCCAAACAAAAATATTATTAAAAAAATCGTTAAAACCAACAACAGAGAACACATTCAGCTATGAACTATATGTGATGTAATTAATCTAACTTTTTTACAAAACAGTGCTCTGTAGTGGTAGGCTGGAACTTGTTCCTTGACATGTAATAATATCATAGCCATTAGCTCCCTGCTGAACCTAGTCATAATTACCATATTTTAGCAATCTGATTGTAGCTGAGACCCTACTGTTGAAACCAACTTGACAGTCATGCTAAGGAGTCATATACTGAACAAGGCAGTTCTGTGTTCACTATTCAATGTGAAAAGACCATCACAAGGTCATTTTCAGATGGCACCCTCTAACTCCAAACCATACACTGACTGAATGATCCACACCTGATTCACAAGATGGATCAGAGAAGTGGGAATGTTCTCAATAAAGTGTTGTTGTTGTTGTTGTTGTAGGTCTTAACGCCATTTTTCAGCACACGATAGGCTATACATGGCGGCCAGTATTAATGGTGGAGGAAGAAACCGAGAAACACCTGGAAAGAACCACCGACCCACGAGAAGCTACTGGCAAGCTTTCTCACATATCCACATTCACCGAATCCTAGACTCAAACCCACGCAGACAGAGGTGAGATGGCAGTGATCCGTAACGGAGAGCGCTTTAGACCACTCGGCCTCACGGGGCCCCCCTCAATAAAGTGTCTTAGATGGTCAAATTCTCCTCCAAACCTTACTCTTCAGTGAGTGCCCAGTTCTCAGAACTAGGTGATGACAAGATCTGAGGAGGGCACATTTTGGTACCATGTCTCTCACCGTCAGCCTTTCTACAGATAATCACACCATGCTCATGCTGTACTGTTATAACATACAGTGGAAGGAGAAATTCCACCATGACCTTTTGAAAACTGCCCGACACCCATGGGTCTTACAATTTGTCTTAGAAAACCTCCATATCACATTCCTAAATACCACCCCCCACCAACTATCAATTTACCTCTTTAGGACAGTCACCTTCAATCTGAATCTTAGTCCCAAGGCTTAAACTTTAATTGTATAGAGAGTCACATCTCACTTCAATTTGCATTGTATACAGTAATATCTCATTTCAGTTTGAATTGTATACAGTCATATCTCACTTCAACTTGAATTGTATACAGTCATATCTCACTTCAATTTGAATTGTACACAGTCATATATCACTTCAACTTGAATTGTACAGTCATATATCACTTCAACTTGAATTGTACACAGGGTCATATCTCTCTTCAACTTGAATTGTATACAAAGTCATATCTCACTTCAATTTGAATTGTACACAGTCATATATCACTTCAGCTTGAATTGTATACGGAGTCATATCTCACTTCAATTTGAATTGTATAGTCATATCTCACTTCAACTTGAATTGTATACAGTTGTGTCTCACTTAAAATATAATTGTATACAGTCATGTCTCACTTCAATTTCAATTGTTTACAGTCATATATCACTTCAGTTTGAACTGTATACAGTCATACATCACTTCAACTTGAATTGTACACAGTCATATCATACTCCAATTTAAATTGTATACAGTCACTCTCACTTCAGTTTGAATTGTATAGAGTCATATCACTTCAATTTAAATTGTATACAGTCATATCTCACTTCAACTTGAATTGTATACGGTCATATCTAACTTCAACTTGAATTGTATATACCTGATGATATCTCACTTTAATTTATGTACGTGTATGGTGTGTCCTATAGAGAATTGAAATATATTGTTGTATAGCTTCCACCTTGGATACATACAGGTAAGTTTTCTATATGTTGTTTAGTCATGGAGTCAAATTTATAGTTACCATAAGCCATGCATCAATGATTTTTCTTGTAAAGGTAGTCAAATGGAAATTCCTAAAGGTAACATTTATTAGAATTGATCTTTTATCATTCACAATATAGTTATTAACAGCAACCCTCGAAAATCCCACTCGCAATCTTGCACTTTGCAAGTGGAAAAATGTCATTTGCGAGCTCAGAAAATAACAAGTAGGCTATCATCAGCAATATTTTTCACCAAAAAATTGTGATTTTCTATCTTCCTTTTAAAAAAATAATTTATTTACTGGCAATCAGTTTGGCTAGCATTTTCTGTTTTGACGTGAGTCGCCATTGCCGAGAACATAGAATTAGAATGACAATCATAATGTACTTATATGTCTTGAATGCGTGCCATGCATGGGCGAGATGCATGCATAGAGGCATATGTGCATATATTCCCATGCCCATAGGCGTATTCTCAACTGCGCATCTGTACCGAAGTAACTCGGCAATATTCGGAACAGTTCGGATTCAGAAGAGTCGACTGTGCCAGCAGCAAGCATCCTGTCATGCTCAGACATCACGTGGGTATCACATGCTATGTAAGTTTCCATGTGCTTTGTTTTAAGTTCATTTTTTTCTATTTTGTGTTCACGGCATCCCCACTTTGCTGGGTATCCTGTGTTTGGATTATTTATTTTTTACAGTGATACCTAATACAGCTATTTAAAACAATTCTAAATAATTAAAATCTTCAACATAATAAGTGACAATGAAGCAGTCAAATATATTTTAATTTGTTTTTAAAGTGATACTGAAACCAGTTGTGTGGAACAATCACTGCCCAGCACATTGCAGCAAATTGATGAATCTGTAGGAGCAGGTGAATCTATTATTACCGTGGGTGTAGTAGAGGTGTGTTGTGGAGAAATTAAATTAAAAGCAAATAAAAAATAAAAAAGCAAGGTGTATTTTTCCCGAGTGGAAAAGAGAATTCTCATGGCTTGAATTTAATAGTGAAATGGAGTTGGTGACCTGCAATGTGTGTGCAAAAAATGTGAAACTTTCGCCCCAGAAGTGGGTTGAAGGCTTTGCTGGCCCGTTCAAGAAAGAAACGTTTGCATGGCACGGGAAAAGTAAAACAAACTGCGACAGTGTGATTTATGAGAAAGTTGCGAAAAAAACCCAGCAAGCTCCCAGTTAGTGTGTGTGTGAAGGAAATGGAAAAATCAATGTTTGAGCATCTTACACATTTATTCCACATCACATACTTCATTGGCACAAATGAAAAGCCATTTACTGACTTCCTTCGACAAGTAACATTAGCACAACGATTGAACATAAGAATTAAAGATCCGTATGTGAGTGACAAGGCATGCCATTCATTTATAGAATTTATTATACTGGATCTGCTTGAGACAGTGATCGCAAAGATGAAACTTACCCCATACTTTAGCATATTAATAGATGGCTCCTCGAATAGATCGGGCAACGACAATGCTGTTGTTTATTTGACATGTCCACAAGGGAGAAATAAAAGAGCATTTGTTGGGTTTAGTAGTTTTGGAAAATGGGACATCAGTGGCCTATTACAAAGCATTAACTGAGTTCTTAGATTCTACTACAATTGAGTGGCGGCATCCCAACTATATGGGTTAGTCTGGGTACGGATGGTAGGTCATAAATCAGGACTCATCGCATTGTTACAACAGAGTGACGTGCCACATTGCATAAGTATCCACTGTGTTGCACATTGCTTGCAGTTGGCAATCCTTGATTCCACCATCAATATAGATTATTTAAATGACTTCAATAAAAGGGTAAAAAATGTATTCTAATTTTACTGTGGATCAAACAAAAGGCAACAAAGTTTGCACAAAACAGCATCCATTTTGGAAGTAGAGATTGTGAAGTTTCGTGACATCCATTCAATACGATAGGTATCCAGTAAAAGTGAAGCAATTTGCTCTTTGTTTTTCTTGCCATTGTAGTGAACCTAGAAGCCTACACTTCAGATACATCTTTCAACTGTGGGCAGGCCAAAGGAATAGCGAAAAGCACGCAAAAACTTTAAATTTGCAAAGATCCATAATTTCCTTATAGATTTATATTCTGTGCTTGACCCTTTATGCAAGTTACTACAAGAAAAAGAACTCGTGTTGTCACAAATAAGAAAGAAAATCAATGTTGCTATGGATACTCTGGAGGCGTTAATTGATAGTGAGGGCCAGGAAGTAAAATGTTTTCTATAGAAGCTTGTTTATAACCTCCATAACCAGGATCAAGTTGGTTTTGAAAGCTTAAATTTGACACACGTTACCCAAGGAGAAGAACAGTATCATAAACTGCAAAATGCTGTTCTTTAAAATACATGCAAGTATTTGTGCAAAAGTTTGAAATCTACCAAGAATATTGTAAGCAAGAACTGTCATATTCTTGATCCAATGCAGCATCCCAATGGTACAGAATTTCAGTCATACAGCAATAATGAAATAGTGAGACTTGCTCGGCAATTCAGAATTATTATTGAAGGTGAAAATGCTAATAAAATTTCGGAGAGTTTGGTTTCTGAATGGATGGAGTTTAAGTATTTTATTTGTGGTCTACCCCTACAAATACAGGGATATTTTAGAAAAAAAGTTTCGGAACATCCAACAAGATTCGAACTATTATGGCAAGTACTAGAAGCCACAGCTTGTGTTGCTGTATCAACTGCATCGTGTGAGAGCTAGGGTTCAGTTTGGTAAATAGAATTAAAACAAAACAAAGATTGGCCCTAGACACTTCCACTCTGAGTGATCTGCTACAGCTGGCTGTTAACGGACAGCTGGCCAAGATTTACGATCCCAGTCAAGCTATCGACAAATAGTACTTCGCATGGGCGGATATAAGCGCAAGCTTGCAGTGGCTAATTGCAGGTTAGGTACAATTTTTTAAATAAAAACTGCAATTATTACATCAAAAAAAGAAGCAATGATACTGAAGTATTTATTATTATGTCATTTTTATTTTTTTACCTGGACCTATTATATATTCGATGTTGACAGTTGTCTTCATCCTCCCCACATCCTCATCGACCCCCACCCCCACCCCATTGTTGGCATTCTTTCACTAGCGAGTTGTCATAACAAACTGCGAATTATTTGTGGCTACAATTTTCAAGGGTTGATTAACAGGGGTGTGCCAATACTCTGCCAGTACAGACCACTTTTTCATAGTTATAGTGTATAGCTCTGTATGTACATTCTGAATCTCATAAAGTATGACTCATATTGTGCTACTTCTGTATATATATATATATAGATAGATAGATAGATATTCTGCTCTACTTTGTCTTGCACATTTAGACCATGGGCAAGACCAGACTGGCAACCAATGTACATATGTAGCTTTCTCCCTTTATCAATCTACAAATACATGTTAGACTTGCATATTATGGACAGCTGTCAATCAGGGCATTATTGGGGGTGCAAAAAGTGAAGACCCAAGATCGTACCTTGAGGGACAAGAATCTCATTAGTCTGCATGCAAGGGTTCGAGGGCATATTGCATGCTAGGGAGCAAGACAGAAAGCAAGCAACAGTCTCAGTTACCATCTTGCATGTCAGTTTTGCAGACCGGCTATGTACAAAACTGGCTATGTGGAACAATATTCCATCCCCCATCCCAGTCTCAAGAACGGGACAATGTCATGCCAGCCAGGATGGCACTGTTCCATCATGACTGGGTTCTACTATATTCATGTAATTGTAATGGGCCACAAAACAAAATGGATCATACAGTATCAGCCACAAGAAGAATGAGCTTTGTCCAGTTTCATGAACCCAGTTTTAGCAGGCACTCTGATGGATCAGTCTTACATAGTGCTGCTAGGCACTTCCTGCATACATTACACAGCTTATTGCTTCAGCATCCAAGAACCCAGTTTCATGAATGAAGTTTATACATGGTCAGTCTAACTCGCATAGTCCCACCAGACACTTGCTGCATACAACGCCCAGCTTGGTGCCTGCACTTATCTGCCTATAGCGACATCTTAGAAGTCACTGTATGTAATTCAGGACATACTGCAGGCATAGTGAGCCACCATTATCAACATTCTTCTCCAGCTACTTTGGAGGTATGACAAGAGATGTCAACTTTATCTCCTTATCCAAAATGATGAAAGTCGCTCTCGAGTCCCGTCATCCTTATTAGATCTTACTATGATGCATGAAGACTCAGCGTAATGGGCATGGATTGAAGAAGTGCTCCAGCTATGGCAATCAGATTTCTATTCACCTCCTCTCTCTACAACAAATGTCTGGTCTATAGTTCAGCTTCATTTGATTCTTGACTAAAGGAAGAATCTACTTTCAATCACTTCCACAGTCTGGCAGTTACTAATTTTCTGGGGTGCTTACATTGTTAGTTATAAGTCCTAAGCATTCATCAGCTCATTTGTCTGCAGATGCCTTCCCTCAAACTTGAATCTGCTGCTATATAAGTCCTGAACATCAGTTTTCCATTTGGATACCTAGCAGTCTACCAAGATATTGTGTTTTGGGGATGACAAAGCAATCCACTGTATGCATGGATTGGACATCTTTCAGTGGCACTAAGCATTTGGTTTGCAATGTTGTGGTCGTGGACTTTATCTTGGATCTTGTATCTATGGTGATCTTTCAACAGGTGGAATAGATTTTATTTTCGCCACCTAGAGTCCCACAGGACATGCATAGGAGTTTGTTGCAAGAATGACCCACATCTTAAGCAGAACTACAAAATCATACTCTAGCCTATGCCATAAAAGCAGCTACAAACTTGAAGCTGGTTGAACTTGATGCAATGCTGTCTACTTCCACCTTCCTTAAAGACCACCATAAGGTCAAGTTATTGAATCTCCTCTTCTCATCCTCAGTTTACTTGTCAACAAGGATATACTCATCCTTTCACCATTTCAACATTTTTGACACATAGAAAGACATGATATCCCTTGTTAGACTCCTTCTCATCCTCAATTTACTTGTCAACAAGGATGTACTCATCCTTTCACCATTTCAAGATTTTTGACACATAGAAAGACGTGATATCCCTTGTTAGACTCCTTCTCATCTTCAATTTACTTGTCAACAAGTACTCATCCTTTCACCATGTCAACATTTTTGACACATAGAAAAACATGATATCCCTTGGTAGACTCCTTCTCATCCTCAGTTTACTTGTCAACAAGGATATACTCATCCTTTCACCATTTCAACATTTTGACACATAGAAATACGTGATATCCCTTGTTAGACACCTTCTCATCCTCAGTTTACTTGTCAACAAGGATGTACTCATCCTTTCACCATTTCAACATTTTTGACACATTGAAATACGTGATATCCATTGTTAGACTCCTTCTCATCCTCAGTTTACTTGTCAACAAGGATACACTCATCCTCTCACCATTTCAACATTTTGACATAGTGGTATGGAGTTCAACACAACCAAACAGGGTATGTCTTCCTCTGGAGCGAGTATTAAATCAGTACAGTGTTGGCTCTCTTGCTTATATGGGACAATCCACCCACTAGAGAATTCCTTCACCTGCTGCAGTTACATAATGCTGCATCAGACATTTTAGTCATATGTTGCAATTGTATGCTCCAATTACAAATGATTTTGTTGTCCTTTCCAAATAACCATAATAGCAAGTGTTTCATCACAACCCAGAGTTGCTGCACCTGCATTTCTAAATCTTACTAAACAGGCCCTCAGGAACCTATAGTTCTCAACAACAATGGTGGGAAATATGCAAATGCAAGATGACACATCACTCAAAAATCATACAAAGGCACATAGAAAATCTTCACAATTGGATGATGCACACAAGAACACATTATACCACTACTGAAATCAAATTTTCCAATAGCTGACTTTCTACTATGGCTTTTTTATGAGAAACTAAAGACACCAATCACAGATAAAACTTATCATTCCACAATCACTAGCACTCTGCATCATCATGGAAGATTGATATTGGATGAAACAAAGACCTTAGCAATCTTCTGTCCAATTTCGATTTCACATGTCCAAAGACATAGCTCTTTGCCCAGAGTGGACATTCCATCGTGCGTACTAACCTGGCAGAACAAGACCCCATTATTACCTCTCTCTAGAGCGTCAACGGTTCACCTTTCATATAAGGATTTCATTTCTGTCTATTCTGGAACTTCATCTCAGGGTCATGTACAGGACCCAGTGAAGCTCTCTGAAGTGGTGCTTATAAAGGACCGAGCCTTTGTGTTGAAGGAGATGACATCTGTTCTTGCCCCTCAAAGAGGGAAAGGATGACATATAAGCACAGACACTTTAATCTTGGATAAAGTAGGTTATTCATTCTGCGTATAAGAAAATAATCTAGACCAATTGAATTTGCTTTGCATCTCGGCTCACAAATTGGGAGTCACTAAAACACATTCCATATGAGCAAAACTGATCACTTTATTATCCATGCTGTGGGATGGAGATCCAGGAACATATTTCTACTTTTTATCTCAGAGATCTTTCAAGGCTCAACTCGATCTGTTGGGACCTATAGGCATGGTGCAAGAGGTTATTCCACAGCTACATATGGACGTGGTTTCACTGCTGCTGCTGGATTTGCAGTAGGGAAAAATGTTCCCTTTCGAAGCCACTCCCCGACAGATGGAATATATTTTCCAGTCTGGTTATCTAGAAGCTGTCTGAAATACCTTAAGAGACCGGAGATGGTCATTCCAGAGGAAGGAGATGTACCTCCCTGTACCTCTTACCTATTCTCTAAAGGTGGTGTGATCAAAAACCATATTTGAAGAAAAAAAAAACTTTTCTAATAAAATATGATTCCTTGATAATGGAACAATTGGAGATCCTAATTCATGAAAATATATCTGTGATGCTTGTAGATGAATATGTTTTCAAACGTATCAAACGTATCTCAGGTAATTTATTATTAAAACTTTTACAATAAATCTAAAATCGGTTGCTTTTCTTTTTTCACAGATGCTGTCTGGACACAGGCGAAGTATCCAGAACTACACGCCCACAGAGATCACATCTTGAACATAATGGAACAATTAAACATCATTGCCAAGCCCAGGGCATTCACTGAGACAGGGGAGAAGGTTAGTTGACACGACTGGTCTGGTTACCTTCTCTTTTTGTATCATTTGCAAATATTGCCGGTTTTCAGAGCCGTAAATGAATCATTTGAATAAGAACAGCGATGTTTTATAAAGAAACATCCTAAACAATTTTTATAATAAAAACTAGAAACATGTAAACACATTTTCATATTTTTATTTAATCACTTGAAAAATATGATTTTACAATACATGAACAGCCTGGCTATTTCTAATTACATCTACTGTGATCTTGTTTTATCTTTCATAAATCTAATGGATGAATTTACTGTAATCTCATTACCAAATTAAAAATTTTAAAAATCCTGCTACTGATGTGTAAGGGGCATACAGCTGCTTCCATTTCATTCTATCAAGGTTTCTGTCGATCCATTTCATTCCTTTTCTTCATACACCATTACATAGTAAATTTTGTTGCTCATAATCATGTCAGTAGCCTTGTCATACAGTTTTGTAACCATAACACAATCTATATAAAAATAGCTCGTCATGATTTATATTGTTATGCTTAGGTGACATTAGTGATTTTAAAAAAAAAAAATCTTTTCTTCATATATCTTTTCAGTAATTTTAAAATTTTATGTTTCACCTTTTGTCATGATGGACTTAGATTAAATTTATTTACACGGGTAAATTTTCCTTAGGTGTTTTTATATTGTTACGTTTACATTTTAAGAACTTAACTTTTTAAAGTGGCACTATATGGGCATTATTGTACTGATGTGGTTTTAAACCCTGTACATACACACACACACACATATGAGCACACACACATACATACATACATAACAGTAGCCAGGGTTGTGTTCATTGGATGTTAAACCCTATAGATGGAGCCATATTTGCATTTATACATGAATTATTGTGCAAGTTGTTTGTACGTATGTCTTGAAAATGCTATATAAATAGCCTGTTACACGTACATGTTTCTCTTCTTTTCTATGATATTTTTGGCTTGTATGAAGTTTATATTGCAGTGTTTGTCATGGTCTCTGCTTTCTGTTACTATGAACAGCTTTTTTTCTAGCAACAAGACTTTGTATATTTAGCTCTTCTGACCTTTTAACCTTGAAAGGCCAATTTGGTTTGGTTTTGTGGGATTTAATGCCAATTTTCAGCACATGATAATCTATAGATTTAAATGGACATGACTCATTCTGATTCTGGGAGTAAATAATTAGAATGGTTACCTCTCTTGATATTATTTGACAGCTTCTTTGTAGCAAACCAGCAATACCGAATCATTTTTCAGTAGAAAATGTTCAACATGGATTATTAATTGCTAATGATCAGGAACGGAATATGATTATCAATAATGTGCAAGTTACATTCATCATTTTGAGAGTGTTTAAATAACATTACCTAGACCCTCCTGATAATATTACCTGGACTCTCCAGACAACATTACTGTGACCCTCTAGACATTACTGTGACCTTCCAGACGACATTGTTGTGACCTTCCAGACATTATTGTGACCTTCCAGACAAAATTACTGTGACCTTCCAGACAACATTATTGTGACCTTCCAGACAACATTACTGTGACCTTCTAGACAACATTACATTGACCTTCTAAACAACATTACTGTGACCGTCCAGACAACATTATTGTGACCTTCCAGACGATCAGTAATCTTAGTATTTTTAATTTGGTTAAAGTAAATAAATTTGGCAGAAACTTCACATATTATGCAAACTACATGCTCTCAGATTCATTATTTGTTGCATTCATTATTACAGGCAATGATATTTTAGTAAAGAAATGAATACATCAAGATTACTTTTAAAATTAGTAAACTTTTAACAAGAAATAGTAAGGATGAAGACAAACACAATGTCAGCAGGCACAAGCCCCCCACCCCCAGCTCCAGAAATGAATGTCAGAGAGCAATACAGATATTAAAGGATCGAGATATCTGAAAACATTCAATATAGGGACAACTGTTCAAATGAATTCTTCCTAAAGAATTATCAACAGAATATAAAGCAAAACAACCTGACATGAAGAGTTTTCTAACAGCCTGGCATGAAGTGTTTTCAATCAAGATTTCATTTTGGAGTGAATGCAATATTTTTGTTTTTAAATTGACATTTGTCATTGTTTTCAAAGAGGGAGTCCAACATATCACTGACATTCTTACAATATATTTTTTTTTTGTTTTAGCTCAACTGATCAAAGACTACTTATGATGCCTAGTTGGTCCTAAATGAAATGGTGTTTATCTCATGTACAATATTGCAACCATAGCCACTATTTTGAAACTCTTATATCACTATCCCTACATGGTTGGTCATATCAAAATGGAGCTAGAGGCTTACTGTGCATTGCGGTCTTCTTATGACCTCTAGCTGGAACAAAAGGAAAATGGTACTGATCTGGAGTCCAATATGGCCACAACATATCACTGACAAGTTTTTTATTTTAGCTCAGCTGATCATAGACCAGAAGAGATAATTAGGTGGGCTGTTGTCCATCATCTATTATCACAATTTTATTATCGCTACTTCACTTAGGCTACTTGGATTGCTATGAACCTTTACACAAACATTCATCCCAAGGTATAGTTGGCCCCAAATTTAAATCATGCCTGCTCATACATAAAGTATTTCCACATCAATGTCCATCTTGAAAATCTTGTTACTGCTACTTCTTCTGATTGGATAGTCTTTCAGGATGTAGTTTCATTAAAATAATATTTATGATCTCTATTGGTCCTAAATGAAATTGGTGCTAATCGGAAGTACAATATTGCAGCCACAGTCACTATTTTCAAACTCTTACCCCAGCATGGTTAACCATATCGAATGGGGCTGACTGTACATTAAAAGACTTCTTATGATTTGTAGTTGGACCAAAAGGAAAATTCTGCTAGTCTGAAGTCCATTATTTAATAAAAAAGCTAACTGTGTTGCTGTGAAATAAAGAACAAAACCAAATCAAAACACTTATGTGTGTGTACTTGGTTCTAAATTCAGATGGTCCTAGTCTGACATTCAATATGGCCAAAACATCATCTTGCTTTTGTTACTCCTCCTCTATTAAAATCATACATCAGGTATGAGGTTTTCACTGGCAGATATCCTATTGTGTCTAGTTGGTCTTATATAAATATTGTGCTGATTTGATGTCCAGGATGCCTGCCACAATGAACATATTGAAAATTTTGTCTCTAATTCTCCTAAGCATGCTAAATGTATGGACATATCAATATGTGGCTGTCACCAAAAGTATTCAAATGGCATTGAGATTGTACTAAATGAAAATGGTCTAAATCTTAGATCCAATGTTGGTTCCACAATGGCTACTTTAAAACCATATTCCTCAGGACTATCTGAGTTTGTGTGAACACTCAGCAATTAAAACTTACTTAGGGCAGTAACTCCAAGAGTGTGTTCTCTTTCTCTCTTTGAATGAAACTCTTTAGTGCATGCTTACACTGGGCATAAAATGTTAATGACACTAAATTTATTCACACCACTTCAACCCTACGGTGAATCGAGGATGTGAAGCTATTAAAAAGAATGATTTGCTGGCCACACTATGTGTGAAACCATGGCAACACCAATAAAACAATGCAGGTAGGAGTCCTAATCCTCTGCATAATGTCTAAACTCCACTGCATCAACAAACATAAAAAAATATCAATAACTGTATGAGGACTAGAAACACAGTACAGTAAGGCTGAAACAACAAATCATGACTCTGTAAGTTACCATGAATAATGAAAAGGCAAATGGCAAAGATTTAGTGGCAATTTATAAAACTATAATGGCAACAAGTAATATTAGATAGAAGTTGAAACAAAAGCTTAATTTCTTTGTACAAGCTGAAGATATTTCGTTGTGAAAAGACTTGATAATTAGCAAAAGAGGTCTTAGTACCTGAGTAGAGAACTGCATCTAAATTGTTCAGTATGTGTTACAAATAATTTGTCGAATTAGATGCAAAATTAATTTGTGCAAGTTTGTAAGGCGATTATGAATACAAACAAACACAAAAAAGAATGATTTTATAATATAATGATGCAACATTTGTTTGTCTGTTTACATGAATTTTCTAATTATATTCGTTTTACTCGCAAGTTGCAATATCAGTACTATGTTACCTTTTGCTATCCCCCTGCATGTCCAGGATTGTAGAATTGGTCCGACGTGCCTCGCCACATCTCGTAAAGTAAGTAGAGGCGACCTCTTTGCCGTAGGTTGCGACCCGTGTCAGGGGAGGAAAGGATCCTAGTAGTTGAGCAGAGGCTTTCCAATGCAACACACTACTTTGGCCTCTACTTCTCTAGACAGGTGGTCGGGATGGGCCAGGTCTCGACAAATCAGCTGGTCACGCCAGGCCCCAGGAGGTCTTTATGTACTAGCTTACTTCCTTTCTCTTTCTCCATGTACCTCTCATGATACCACCATTGCCCCTACAGTCTATCCCTTTTACTTTCCCTTTCCCAGGTCTTAGAAGACTTCCTAGAAAGCGGTGGTTTAACAGGCCAATCGGGAGGTAATTTTACTGACTGAGGATAACATCTGTGTATCCCTGGCACTTGAAAAGTGTCCCCTTGTTGGGCTCCATTGTGGGTGGGGAGCACGGGTGCTGAAGTTTAAAAAAAATTGGAAAATTCAAAAAAAGATCAAAACAAACGAACGTAAACACTATCTGACTCGGAAGATGAACCATGCAGTGTGGAGTCATTCTCATGCTTCATGGTTATACAATCAAAAGATGCCTCAAAACCGCGTAGTGCACTCTCTACCTTTGTAATTGAGAAGACAATAACCGGATCGATCAGTACACCAAACGCGTTAAAAAGTTGAAATCGGGTTGCCTACTCGTTGAATGTGAGCTACATAGTCAAACAGAAAACATCAAGCAAATGAAAACATTCTTCGATATTCCAGTCACATCATTCACCCACACAACACTCAATACGCCCAAAGGTGTGATTCACTGTCGTGACTTGACTGAAGTCAGCTACACGGATATCATTGAGGGGATGAAAAGCTAAGGTGTCATTGCAGTCTGCAGAATACGCATTAAATGTAATAACAATCTGCAGGACACCAACACCATTATACTCACCTTCAACAAACCAACAGTACCCAGAGCGGTCAAAGTTGGCTTTTTGCAAGTGAAGGTTGATGTATACATTCCAAACCCACTTCGATGCTATAAGTATCAGAAATATGGCCATCACGAAGATCAATGCTCAAAAAGCCAAATATGTGGCCGATGCGGAGACCATTCTCATCAGGAATCTGAGTGCAGAGCAACTCCGCATTGGATCAACTGTGGAAAGGAGCACCACGCCAGTTCCAAGGATTGTGATACCTGGAAACAGGAGAAGGAAGTACAGAGGGCAAAGTATACATCTGACATTTCCTATCCAGGGGCCAGAAAACTTGTACAGGCAAAATCGTCCGTTTCTGGCCTATCGTTCTCCACTATGGTGAAAAACAATCCCAAAACAAGGAAGGATGCTCAAACACAGACAGATCAACCTGATTCAACATCAAGCTCTAACGCCCCCCCCCCTTTACCAAGCACAGAAAAACACGGCATCTACTCAAACAACATTTAATAATACCCAACCACCAAGATCACCAAAAATTAAAAACAAATCTCAAGGAAAAAGGCAGTAAAAGGGGTCAGATGACCCCATCAAATTCTATAATATGTTTGGAGACATTGAGAGTATGGATGAAGAAGAAACTGCTCCATGTTCTCAGGGTGACTCCAGACCTACCAAAACAAAAATCATCCCCGTACTTCCGCCAGAGAAATAATCAAACATATTACCTCCGCGAAAGGTCTAACCTAGCTCCACAATCTCCACTTGAAACTTATAATGAAGAACCCCATCACACAATGGAACTGTCGAGGACTTAAAGCCAATTACAGTGATATTCTTCTGCTTTTATACGAATACGATCCTGCAGTAATATGACTTCAGGTAACATTCTTGAAAGATACGGATAACATCACAATTAAAATCTACTCCCTGTTTAACACCTACTTTCAGAATGTTGACAGGGCCTCAGGAGGAGTTTCTATATTGCTGTGAACAATAGAGCCCCTCATAGTGTCATCCCTTTAAACACAGATTTGCAAGCCATTGCTGTAAGTGTCACTCTACATTGAGTGATTACATTTTGTTCTGTTTACATACCACCAAACACCAACCTACTCCCAAATGAATTAGACAGTCTAGTTCAGCAACTTCCGTCATTTGTTTTACTCAGGGATTTTAATGGCTATAACATTTTATGGCAATCAAATCACATAAGTGACAGAGGCCACAAAGTAGAAGACTTCATTTCTAAACATGATTTGTGTCTATATAACATCACATCTCTGACGTACTTACATCCAGGAACGGGTACATACACGTGTATTGACTTGACAATTTGTTCTTCTTTGCTACTTTTGGATTATACTTGGGAGGTTGCTGATAACCTTCACAGCAGTGATCACTTTCCGATCTCTCTTAAGAACACCAGCGTTACAATTGATGATGCAATTCTACAATGCAATTTAAAGAAGGCTGACTGGGGCAGGATTGAAACTCTTTGTACAGCTAGGCTGAACAGGATACCGTTCTAAATGACAATGAGCCTATTCAACATTTTACTTCTGTCTTAATTGAAATTGCAGAGGAATCCATTCCTAGGTCCTCACTGAACTGTAAAAGAACCCAAAAACCGTGGTTCACAAAAGATTGTAAAGAAACCATTAGACAACGCCGAGAAGGACTGAAAAAATTTTAGTAACCGTACAATGCCCAAAAATTTAACTAAGTATCATATTGCTCGGGCTAAAGTTTGCCGCATGATTAAAGAAAGCAAAAGAGCATCATGGCAAAAATATGTTTCAACTTTAAATTCTCATTCCTCTATAAAGAAGGTTTGGGACACGATCCGCAAAATAAATGGAAAGGGAAAACAAAATTCTTTCCGACAACTGAAAGTAAATAATAACTTCAATTCCAAAAAATGAAATAGCTAATATACTTGCTGATACCTTCTCTAAAAATTCTTCATCGTCTAATTATTCAGATGCTTTCTGAAGATTAAAAACTCAAAACGAAAAGGCATGGTCGAAATTCACATCGAAGAACTCAGAAAGTTATAATCAACCGTTTTCACTGTTGGAGCTTACGGAATCTTTGAATAAGGCCTATGATACATCCGCTGGGCCTGACGATATACATTACCAGTTTTTGAAACGCCTACCAGAACTATCCTTAACAGTTCTTCTGGAAATCTTCAATGATTTATGGATTACTGGTAATGTACCAAAACTTTGGAAAGAAGCAACAGTAATACCAAGTCCCAAACCAGGCAAAGATAGTGCAGATCCTACCATCTATAGACCCATAGCACTGACATGCTGCGTGTGCAAAACAATGGAATGAATGATCAATTCTCGGCTTGTATGGTATTTGGAAACTAACAATTTAATATCTCCTTTCCAAAGTAGCTTTCGTTATGGTCGTAACACCAGTGATCATCTGGTTGGACTGGAAACATTTATTTTATTTGTGATGCTTTTATCAAGAAGGAACATTTAGTAGTGGTTTTCCTTGACTTCAGAAAGGCCTATGACATGACAAGGAAGTACGGGATACTAAATGACCTGCATGACCTAAGTCTAAAAGGCCGTCTGCCCTCTTTCATATCAAACTTTCTCTCAGACAGAAAATTCAAGGAACGAGTGGGCTCCACCGTCTCTGATATGCATGGGCAAGAGATGTGTGTGCCCCAGGGCAGTATTTTATCTGTGATGCTTTTCAACATCAAAATCAATAGCATCACCAAGTGCCTGGCTTCTGGTGTTGATTGCTCCTTATACGTTGATGACTTTCTAATATGTTATCAATCAAAGCACATTCATACAAATGAAAGACGACTATAGCAAAATATCAACAAGATTCAAAATTGGGCCAATACTTAACGGTTTCAAATTCTTGAAATCAAAAACAGTATGTATGCATTTCTCTCAGTTATGAAGACATCTTGATGAACCTAAACTCACGCTGGATGGAACACCTATTCCAGTTGTTGAGGATACAGAGGTTTTAGGTATTATCTTCGACAGAAAGCTGACTTTTATTCCACATCTAAAGAACTTGAAAGCTAAGTGCATGAAATCTCTAGATCTACTTAGAGTAGTATCGCACACTAACTGGGGTGCTGATAGAAAAGTCCTCCTCAGTTTATATAGAACGTTTATTTGCTCCAAACTAGACCATGGTTGCGTTGTTTATGGTTCAGCTAGGAAGTCTTATTTGAAGATGCTTGACCCAATTCATCATCAAGGAATAAGACTCGCACTGGGAGCATTTAAGACATCCCCGTGTGAAAGCCTTCTCGTGGAAGTGAATGCACCTCCTTTATCACATCATAGAGAAATGCTTTCTGCACAATATGCTCTCAAATTAAGATCAAACTCTCTGAACCCTGTGTTTTCAGCTGTATTTCAACCCAAATACAAAACCTTATACGAAAATGAACCAAATACCACACCTACCCTTGGCATTACAATATCATCCAGCCTAAACAGTACCAAAATTGATCTTTCAAAAATTCAGAAAACGTCCATCACCAAAAGACCTCCCTGGCTACTTAAACAACCAAAATTACTTTTTACGTTACATGATGGAAAAAAGTCGGAGACAAATCCTTCCATCTTCCAGAACTCTTACCATGAACTCCTCACCCAATTTGAAAGCTACACAAGAATCTATACTGATGGATCAAAAGATGAGGAAAAAGGCTGTTGCAGCCTTTGTTAGTGGAAAACACACAACAAAAGTTCGCTTGCCAAATGGTGCATCAATTGTTTCAGCCGAAATCAGAGCAATAGATCTTGCCCAGAAATATATTGTAAACAAACGTATTTTAAACAGCATCATCTTCTCCGACTCACTATCAGTACTTCAGTCACTACAGAATAGAAAACTGGAGAAACCAATATTAACCAATATTCTCCTCAAAAATACCAAGCTGAGTACCTCCCACAATATAGTATATTGTTGGTTACCCAGCCATATTGGTATTAAAGGCAATGAAAAAGCAGACCGCTCTGCTAAAATGGCCATATCACTAGAACCATCTGATTAAAATACCGTATACTGATTTTAAGCCTAGTATCAAAGAATCTTTACGTCTGAAATGGCAGGCATCGTGGAATGATGCAGTGAATAACATATTTCGTGCCATCAAGGCAACCCTAGGAGAATGGACTCCTTCTTACAGAGCCGTCCGTAGGGAGGAGTTAGTCATTGCAAGAATTCGAATTGGTCATACTGTCATGACCCACTCCCACATACTAAAAGGAGAAGACCCACCAGAGTGCATTTCTTGCAATGAACCATTCACTGTTAAGCACTTTATGTTGGAGTGTTCCGACCTATGCGCGATCAGTATTAAAAAGTGCGTGACATTAACGAGCTCTTTGATACAGTGTGCATGACTTCTTTTATAGAATTCTTGAAGGAAGTAAACATTTATTATAAGCTATTGGTTGTATGCTATTACCTTGAGCAGTTTTATATGATGTACATACCATCCCTTAATATTAATTACCTTTCATCTGTCTTCATTAACATACACCATTTACATTCCCCATTGATTGGGAAGCTTTATTTATTTATTACCATTACCATCTTATCATTTTACTTTCAACTGTTTGGTTTGATATCACTGGTCGATATGGAACCTTGTATCCCTTTTATATGATCAAAGTTATAATCTTTTGTATGGTGCTAAATAGCCTAACAGTGCTGGTGCACCGTAAAAATAAAATCAACCAACCAACCAACCTTTTGCTATTGCATGGCATACCTTTTCTTGGATGGAATTTCCCTTGTCTGTATAATAAAAAGTTGCATTTTCCCTATGATGAACCATTCCAAAATGTTTTAGAAAGCTTCTCATATGACAGACACATGCACAGTAGTCATGCTTTGGGGGGATGCTTGCCATTCGATTTCTCCTTGAAATACGTTCCCTAATCGCATTATGTTAGGAATATTAGCCTGCTACCTCGCGAATCCAACCCTGCTAGAAGATGAAAATTGTTTCTTTATGTCTATTTCATATAAACAAAGGGCAATAACTCTTTCCCATTACCTCCCCTTACCACGACCAGGTGTCGCTAGGTTTTAGCTTCACTGCTGTACTGGTAATACCTTAGTTATTCTCCAACATTCCAAGCCATTTTTGTGTTCTAATTCAACCGTCCAACTTTCCTTTTATATCTCTTGTGTAAATCATTCTGCTGCAGGTTGCACACACTGTTTTCACAATTTCTGTCAAATCTGAGTGATTTTTTTGTCACCTTTAGGGACTTCAACTATTTAAGGCTATGTTATACCATGTTATTATTGACCTCATGCAAGGTCATTATGAGTTAGTGTGACACAATTTTTGCTTGCTCAGTAAGTAACGGTGATGATTTTAGTGAGTTATTTACATGCTGCATTGACAATTTATGTTTTGTTTTCCCTTGTTTCATTTTCAAATTGTTGGGGGAGTGGACGCATGAGTTTTTTACAGAGATCCATTGAATCCAATATATAATGCAACTGCACTATCACCGGCTCTACAGCCATAACTAGTCGTCCAGCCATGGATTTATGGAATGTTTGTGATAGGTCCATCTGTTTTACCGTACTGTTGGCAACGTAGCCTTAATATGGAAGAGATTTAGTGAGAAATCTCTCTGTCCGGGAAGGCTCTTCAGCCAGCCTGTACCATTGATACCTGTCTTCTTGTCCCAGCAGGGAGACTTGTTTGATCAGATGGTCTAGGTAACTGAGATTTATGACATTCTTACAGATCCGTCCATTTAGCCAAACCATCAGCGACATACCCTAACTATGACAGGAGATTTTGGTGATAGTTGGACCGTCTTCTGTACCCCCAGCATTCATGCCGACCATATGCCCGACAAACAGGCTGGCTGTTCCAACAATGCCTGAGATCCATATGTTCAATGCTTATCCACATGGGTGAGTTAGTGACATTTTCAATGAGGACGATGTCCATGATGCCACCTGGTATAGCAGGGCTCTAGTGGAACAAATCAGACCATGAACCCGGAATGAATTTAACCTTAAAGCCGCAGGACAAGACATTTTATAGGTTGTTGTCAATCTGACACCTTCATGACTGGGCTCCTCCTCGATCAAAATCTAGCAGCAGGTCTCATATCTACTCCACTATATTAAAGTGGACAAAAATGTTTTCCATGCCGAAACAGTCAAATCCATCACTGCAAAGAGATGATAAGCACACTAGGGACAAGGGATCATTTCACTCAAATTTGCAATATAGATCCCAGCCCATTGCCAGGATAAATCAGAATAGCTAAGCTAGAAGGAAGTGTTGCAGAGGCAACATGAAACCAAGTTTGGCCTCCTTTAAACCTCTTAACTTTAAACATTGACCTACCCAGCCCACTGCCCACAGACAGCCTACCTGGGAACGGTGGCCTCCTTCAGTTTCAGACTCACTAGAAATTCCTGTTCCACCTGACCGGTGGGGTGATCCAGTTCATTTGGAGGGGCTTCGAATTTCATTTTACTACCCTCGCCCCTTTCCTCCTATTCCCTCTTCAAGGACATACAGTCCGATCAGGAGAAGGGTGCTTTCTACACTGGAGATACAGTCACTCATCAAACAACAGGCAAGGGAGATTGTGCAAGGACCACAATTGCCGGGATTTTATTGAACATTGTTTTCTTATTTGGAAGGGTTGAGGCCAATCATCGACCTGAGTCTTCTCAATCTTTATCTCCATCCATCAGGACAGATATGCCGTCAGTCACGATCTGACAAACGCATGCGCTATCTACCCCATTCATGGACATTTCTCCATTTTGCTTAACACAACATGCTTTAGCACTTCAAAGTCCTACCCTTGGGCCTCAACATCTGTCCTTGGGTTTTTACCAAGGTTATGGATTGAATTTTCACCCTCTTCCAATCAACGACATCTACAATGACGGCAGCGTACATGGATGACATACTCCAGAAACATGTAAGTTGTTTCTACTCGGGGAAAAAATCTTCTCTGACTCTTAGATTATTTAGGCTGGGTATCTAATTTATCACCAAAAGGAATCTGGTGCAATTTCCTCATTTCTGCATAATCAAGACTGCTGATCTCGTCCATTGAGTTCCGATGGGATTTGGATTTCAACAAGAGAGTTTTTGCAACTCCTTGGATTACCTATGTGGCAGCCAACTTGATCCTGCATTGATGTCTTTTATGCGCACCGTACAAACGACATGCTAGCTCAATGGGGCCCTTTTTCAGTTCCCCTCAATCAAACAGTCATTATCAAGCCAGAGATATGATATGATTATTCTTGTGATAGTGGTTCAACACTGGTTGACTTGCTTGAACCGCTCCGGTGGCCTAGTGGTTAGAGTGTCCGCCTCGGATGCAGCAGGTTGCAGGTTCGAACCCTGGCCAAGTCATACCAAAGACTAACAAAAATGGTACTAACAGCTGCCTCGCTGGTGTCAGGATAATGTGACTGGGTGGGACATCATGCCACACACTGCAAACATCATAGCGATATGACTGAAAAATTGTTAAAGATACGTTAAAAATCTAAATCACACACTGGTTGACTAACCATAAGAATACTGATGGAGAAGCCCCATGCTGAAATAATGGTATGTACCAATGCCATTATATACAGTTGGGCTGCCCACCTGGGGCCAGACTTCTATACCATCAGTGGCCAGTGAAAACTAGAAGAGTGGCCATTACACATCAACCTTTTACAAATGAAGGTTGTCATGAATGCCTTCACTTCTGGAAGGATCAATCCTCAGGCAAAAATTATGTGTGAAATCACTGTGTGTTCTACATTGGTATGACAATCTCAATATCAACATACCAATCAGACACATTACTGGCAGACTCAATGACTTGGCTAACACTCTATCAAGGACATGTCAAGTCCTTCACACGGAATGGTCTTTCCATCAGTCAGTCTTTACCGGGGTCTGTGCACCCATTGACCGATCTTTAGCAACAGATTGGAGTCACAAGTTGCTCACCTGAGTATCTCTCCAATTGCAGATGCAGAAATATTGGCTATGGATGTTCACTCAATCAATAACACGGTCTTGGTGCAAAATATAATGCTTGGGTCAGAAATGCAAGATGATTCTGACTGCCCCTCATAGATTGGACAAGTCCTGGGTTAACAGTCTACTCGATCTAGCAACAGATATGCCCAGGAAGATTCTGACCATCCCGAATCACCACGATCATGGATGTTTCATCTCTGCCAGGAGTTACTCTTCATGCTGGGCTCTTCTCCAGACATCCTTTCAAGACAAACAATTTAAACCATTGATTGTGGGGAGAACCTTGAAAGCAAGAAAGCACTCCACTCTGAAGGTTTACAAGGTAAGTGGCATGTTTTCAGGAACTGGTGCCAAATCATAACATTGTCCCACTGAGTGCCTCAGTCCCCCAATTGGCCGACTATTTTCTCTGGCTCTTCGAGGAGAAACTATTGGCCCCAATTGCTATCTAAGGCTACCGCTCCATGATCTTGGACACATTCCTGCATCATGGTAGATGTCATTTTGGGCATGATAAAGATCTTTTGGATCTTTTAGCCAATTTTGGACCACAGTTGACCAAAATCACTCATCATGTTTCCAAATGGACTTTATCCTGGGTTTTAATATGGCTCAGTTCAAATAAATTTGAGCCTTTAGCCCACACTTCACCAAAATTACTACAGGATAAGTGAGCTAGATGTCCTTTCCATCAGCCTGAACTGTCTTCAGTTTAGATCAGATGGTTCACTGGTCCTCTTGACACAACAAAGCTTTCCACCAACAATTAGGTTGCTGTCTGTCAGTCATCAAAGAATCATCATGAATACTTACCCAATCACGTTACATAAAATCCTTCTTAACCACCCTACATTGTGAGCATCCTCGTTAATATTTCTGCTAAAAGCTATGGAAACCAGGCGGTGGCAATGGGAGGTAATGGGCAAGAGTTATTGCCCCCAGAAAAAGACAATTTTCGTCTTTTAGTAAGACTGGATTCACCTGGTAGTACACTAATATTCCTAACATAATGTGATTGGGTAAGTATTCATAGAGAAATTTAAATTACTTAAAAATTTGCTTTATTATATTCAAAAACTCTCAGCTTGTGTCTAGAATGTGCATCGGACATGAAAACATGGTTGTCTTTATTTCTAGAGCGTTATACCCCCTTCAATCCATTTTATATTCAGTCATGATCCCTATTTTTAATATTCTTAATATTCCAGACTCTTGGGTACATATTGTCTGCCATTCTGTGACACAATTGAGTGCAACCACTCTTTCAGTAATTTATATTAAATGAACTTCTGTGTTGATGATTCAGTGATTAATAAGTGACCTTGAGTTTTAATCTTGTGGAAGGCCAGTTGTATGTATGTAGAAGTTGATTTTATCTATTTTACACTAAAGAGAAGTAATAGTCAGTTTGTACTATTGATGGCTATAAGGCATTATCCAATACACTGAAATCTGATGAATACTTGGCCATCAGTTCGGATTTTCATATTGCCAATCTTGTGCAGTATTTTGAGCTGCAGATTAGTTCAGTTTATATGCTATTTTGCTTTAAGTTAATACAGACAGTGTTAAAGGTTTGCATGGAAGTGATAGGCTATCTTATGCCCAGGTAGGGCTATATGATTATATTTGGCCACTTCTAAAGGGAGAACTTCCTTGGATTACCTATGTTGTTTCCTTCACCCTGCTTATACGATGTCATCCATTATTTCTAGCTGGATTGTGCTCATGTCCAAAAGAGCTTATCGACCCCTTACTGAGAGGGGCGTTTTATTCATGAAGATTAATGCTTATGAGTTTTGAGCCACTGCTGCATCAGGGACCTATCTAATTCACTCATCATTGAACAATGCTATGAAGGTTGTGTTTTGTCAGTCACACACTGCCTTTATCTTCTATATTCTTTGCTGTTGAGATCATTAGCCTCCTACCAGATTGGTAAATTCAGCTTTATAATACCAAAAGGTAATGTGTTGCTGATACTAAAATGTAGTGGAAGGATGAAACTAATTTTAATGATGTAACACTTGTCAGATTCCCTCCTTTCAAGGGCTTTGATGTTCAAAAAAGGTAAGCTATGCAATAGACCCAGATAATTGTTACATCATTAAACTTAGTTTTACATCCCTGTCCCCAGTAGACAAATTTCATTTTAGCCTCTAATGTAGATTATTGCTGTTTTGTTTGCTTGATATATATACCATGATACATGTATTTTGATGGACACTGGTTTTCCCCTTCGTTGCATGTGTATTTATGTATTTTAGGTGGAGAACTATTTCCTGGCCCCGTGTATGCTTCATCAGAAATCTCCTCGAGAAGTTATTTCTCCTGAAGAAGATCCCCAGACTGTGAGCACATTAGATCTGCGCTGCGAGTTTACAGGGAAGTTTCTTCCAGCTCCCATCTTTCATAGGCTTCTTGCTGCCTGTGTAGCTCACTGGCCAGTTGCCCAGAACAGAAAAACAAACGAAAATCTCATTTTCTGTGGCTGCTGTGTTTTCAACATTGATCTTTTCCATAGATTGACCCTGCACTACAGGAACCATGTTGTTTCTGCAAGAATAACAAGGATGGTGATTGATGAAGTGAAGACTCCTGATTTTAAGCTGTGTAGCAGAGTTAGACGGTTCATTACCCAGAATCTCTCCAAGATTACCTCTTACCTGGGCCAGAACTTGCAATATTCATTGCTTATACAGAGCCTACCATCTCAAGGTGCCCCTGAAGCTCGAATGTTTCAGATGTGGTTTGAAGATGAGGTAAATTGTGTTCAACCGTTACTGTAGATTAAATCATTTCTATTATTTCCTTCTCCAGAGGGTCCAGTGTTCCTGTAGTGTTAAATTGTTTGCTACACAAGTGCATGAGAATAAGTAATTCTCCACCAGAAAAATAATGTAGGAGAGAAGTTCTTAAGGAAAAAGACAGCACTATCTTTAGTATATCACATAACATCATGCAAAATCATATGCCTTCCTAAATCGCTGTAATGATCCTAGGAATGAATGATGATTTCTTGCATCTGCAGGTAATATCTTCAAACTGATCTGTATAAACATTAAGTTATAGTAAAGTTTTGATCTTGCTAATGGACTCTATAACCAGATTAAGACCTTCTAGACTTACCTTAATCTGTTTATGTCACAACTTGTATTAGTACATGGCTTTTTGCCAGATTCCCTTGAGGAATCTAATATGTGGAAATAAAAGATAGGTTATAATTGATACAAATTTGGTCTCTTCCACAAAAGAACAATACAAATATTTAACTAGATAAAGTTTCAGGTCATTATGAATATGATGTAATAGATGGAAGTTCCTATGTACAGTTATAGATTCAGCCCATGTATGACTTATTCTAGATGACATTCTATTGTATGTATACTCTTTTATCAATAGCAGATAAAAGAAATGATTGATATATACTGTGCAGTCACTTCCTAGATTAAGGCATTATGCTGTTAATTTTGATGCTGAACTAATCGGGGTATGGTATCATTGTCAAATAAATTGTCTTCAATACAAGTTCAGAAATATGACTACTTATGTTTAGGACCAAGATTCACTGTATATTGTATGTGTCATTCATGTTTCTGCAGTTCAAGTGCCAAAGAGATTCGTCCTCTAAGTGCAAAGAAGTTTTGTTGTATTTGACGAATAGCTATTTATTTGCCAATACACTAAATTTGTTGGAGTGTCAAAGCATCATTAAATGACAATTAAAATGCTAGGTGATTCGGTCATTCTACTAAGTTGGTTGTTTTGTTGCAAGGTGACTGATCACTTTAACTTTCAACCACATTCACAATACAAGAGGTTCTCTATTTAAAACTCACATATAGGTGAGTGTTCAATTCCACTTACCTAGCAAGTGAATTCTTGTGCACTTCAATTCGTTCTCTTCAAATTATTTACTTCCTTCTGTATTCTATTGTATTCTGTATTTATTCTTGTTGTCCTTAGGATAAGGTGATGTACACCATGTTCTACTGGCTGGAGTACCAATATCTGATTGTTTTATTGTAATTAGAGGTTAAAAATGCAATCATAGTTGCACTAAAAAAAAATTGCCACATTTTCTCCCTTTCTTCCCACAACCAGACTTATTCTTTCTGTAGAAAAGATTGGTGAATATGGGTTAATTTTGTTTTTAAAATCTGCCCAAGAAATAATCAGAGACATCTACTCAGACACCTTATAAATTAGAATACCATGGGTTAAAATGTACAGAAATAAAACTCATTAGTGCACTTTTCCAGTTGTAAGGAAACAGTATTTTGTTCCTTCTGTTGTGAACATAATATGAAGAATTTTCCTTGAAGTTTTTCTTATGAATTTAGCGTTGAGCATCTATAAATAAGATCCATTTTGATGCTAGTTATGTAACACTATTGACAAATGGGCAGTCCAGATTTTATTTTCTCACATCTCTTCATTTGGTCAGAGCAAAACCATTTTCTGTTCTATGTCAACAGTCTTTTAAATACGTTCTTTCCACTATTTCCCTGAGTGCTACGATCATCAGAATATGTTTTACTTTCTGTAGTCATTGATGCCATGGGTCTTCTAATAACAGTGACCTTCCTCTTTCTTTAGGGACATGATCCTGATGCACCCATAACATCTGAGCACATGAATCATGCTCGCCTATGTGTTGCTCTCCAATCTGTTTGTGGAAAAGCCCTTAGAGACATTCTCATTGGCAACTTTCCTGTACCATACAAAGACATCTACCAAACAATCTTGGCAAATCAAGTCAACCTGACCAGGAGACAGGGCAGACCTCTTCTTAACCCAGATCAATGTCAGATAGTTTTCCCAGATCCCCAGGGGAAGAAAACAGGAACAGTGGACCAGTTTGATCTTTCCTTGCTGTATACTCTGATCAGAAATATCAGCAAAGTTCCAGCTCCAGTAACAGGCTGGGGAAATGATCCACAAGATCAGCCAAGGGATAGCTCTCTAGGAGCTAGTGTGGAGCGAATTCGTTCATATAGGAATCATATCAGTGGTCATTCTGCGGATGGCAAGATGAACCAACAAGACTTTAAAGATTACTGGAACAAGTTTGAAGCTGTGATTCATGACATTGAAGCAGTAACTGGTGGACAGGTGTACAGCCAAGAGTTGGAGAAGCAAAAGAGACAAGTGATCTCCATCTATGAAGCCATTAGCCAAAAATGAAGACCATGAAGCTTGAACAACAGGCACAAAGTATAAGTGTAGAGCGTGTGATATGATGACATAATATGAATACAATGTATCATCAAAAATGGGGTTGAAAGGATGGTTTCAGTTTTACTATCCTGTTTGCTTGTATAAGATCTAAAATTTTAAACTGTCCAAATGGGAGTATATAGTAGAGGAATATTAATATAGAGTGTAAAACCCATGACAGTATATGTTGTCAAGTAGATCATCCCCATTTCTTTTAAAATTTAAATGCAATGTCATCAGATCATGTGTGCATGATGTTACTTCACAGTTTAACACTGTAGTAATAAACTGTTTGTTTTCTTAATTTGTTCTACTCTTGATAGAAACATTCATCATCTAGCTTCATAGGGTGAACTTTTAAACTTAACTTTACAGTTTTACCTCAGTGAAAATGGATGGTATTGTTATAATAATGTCTTTCATTTAAATTGTTTTATGCTTTTTTTCTGCCCATTTTTATACAGTAATTAATGTAAGGTTGATTATTTTTTTTCAGACATCAACTTTCATATTTTAGACCTTAAGCAAAGGCACATTCTTGCCCATAAAGGCTTTTCCAATGATATATATTTTGTATCATGTAACTCCCAGTTAACAAGTGATGTCTTCAGTATTCAGTGGTTAAGAAAGAATAAATGAGTGCAGTCCATAGGAACATTTCAAGCAATTTTGTTTCCTCATATGTGACATCGGATTACATTTTTGGATTAATGCTATTGTCTAATTTGCAATCAAGTACTTACAAGTTTGCATTTGATTTTAATACTAGCACGTTTATCTTCATAAGATGTTCTGCCCTACAACATCCATGTAATAATGAGATCCAATACTCCTTATATTTGTGACAGAATGCCCCTAAATATTCACATAATGTTTGGAAACAATATGGCTGTAAAGCTTGCAAGTATGTTCCTTAAATTGTCATTTCAAACAGACATGTTAAGATTTATTTAGACTTGTGATTGCAGTTATATTGTATATTATATTTCTAAAATGATACATATTTAGACTTGTCATTATAGTTATATTGTATCACTACATTGATACATTTATTTAGACTTCCAGTTATACTGTATATATTACACTACAATGATTATTTAGACACATTCAGTTTTCAAACACGTTTATCTGTACCATCAGCAACAACGTATTATGCTGCCTTTACTGTACAGACTTGTGAAGCCTACTGGCCAATCAGCCAGACACCCTTCGGGCTGTACAAGTGACCTAGCAGCATTCATAATACCAGTTCATTGCACATAAGCACAGCATTCTAACTAGCCAAGTTGGCCTGCAGTACTGACCCAGGCATCTGTCTCGACCCAGCCATATTTGCCACACTATCGTATCAGTAGACAAGAAGTCTGGAATGTCCGAATTCACCTTTCATAGCCTCTCAGCGTGGAAGATTTTCTGCAGTACATGCTGATGGGATGGCAGCATTTATTGCCATATGGTATGACTTTTCCTGGAGCATACCCACTGTGGAAAGAGGACCGTCAATTTGACAATTGTTCCGACTTAGTCTCCTGATAATTCTGATCCTTCCACAGAAAGAACTTAATCCAGCTTCAAAGGTGCCATAGACGATGTTTTTCATATCCTACCCTCTATGGAATGTCCCCATCCCTTCAAATACAAGATTCAGAATCAAGGCTTCAGTTGATAAGGTCCACTGTTTCATATATCCTTCCTTCAGAATTCTACCAGTCTCGGCAGATTGCAGAACTCACCAGAAGCTTATAAGAAAACAAAACAGCAATCCTAGTAATAACAAGGTCTTGTCGTTTCAGCAAATCGACTTCAGGCAACCTTTTCTTGATATTAGTATATGTCCAGGAGTAAAGGCTATCTTAAATGCACCTAACCATGACAAAGATATCACTTTAAATCTTGTATGGAATGTGGTTTATATTTGCTCCTATTGGATTTGGCCGCTCTTGTGGTGTATCACTTGGCACAATAGGTTGAGAATGATCATGCTTCGAATGCAGTCATTAACATTTCCTAAGTCATTGATAGGGCAGCCCATCACACTATGGCTAATGCCTTAACGGCCTCCTCTAACCTAGATCTAAGATGAAGGAATACTCTATTGCACTCTGCATCACTCAACCATTTTTCACTCCCTTCCTCCTGGTTCCTAACTCTGTCCTCGACTTGCCCTTGTTGTGAGCAGCATCAGAGATGGCACAGGTTACACTCAGATACGATAAAAGTTATTGAGGCAGGGAGAGTAATAAAAGGTTGTCTCACCCTGTTTATTGCATATAGGCAGGAAGGGGTGAGATAAAACTGGTTTTCTCCTTGTCTAGGCCTACAGACTCCAAAAGGTGACTTGAATAATCTGCCCCGCCCACCCGAGCAACACTAAGTTGGGTGCCAGGGACCATCTCTTACACAGTGAATGGACCAGTTTATTCCCTCATTATGAGTGGTTGATACCATTGCATTCGGTGGGATTCCCAGGTGGATGAGTGGTCTAAAGAGCTCGCCTTTACCTATCACTGCCATCTCACCTTTATCCACATGGGTTCTAGACTCAGGCTCAGCCTGTGGGGAATCATGCCAGTATCTTCCTTTTAGCTGGTGGTTTTTCACAGGGTTTTCCCTGGTCCTTCTTCCGCCAGTAATATAGGTCACCATGTATAGCCTGTATGTGCTGAAATATGACATTAAACGAGCATCCTCATTTGGGAGGTCAGTGTACCTAGATCAGATTGTACAGACACACAGACACTTGTTCAGTTTTGTTTTGATTGAAGTTATGCACAACCTTGTCCATCTCATTCAAAGTTTAGGGTGGATAGTATAAAAGAACATGTCAGTGCTTGTTAATTCCCAACATGTCATTCATTTTTGTAGTGAGTTACTCACCCATATAAATGTAGTCCGTCTTTCTCCCAAATGCATAGAACGCATTGATATAGTATCACTGAGAGCTATTACGATTCTTTGGTCATGAAATAAGTAATAGAAAAGAGTGGGAACCAACAAGTTTTGTAACTTTTAACATATAATTTATTTCCATAGAATACAAAGTGAAAATGTGAAAGTAACTTACGGTTTTGTGAATTAAATCCCAAATAATCCTAGAATGTATAACACAAGTCCGAATGAATAAAGTAAAATAAAAACTCTAATGATACTCCAAAATTCCAATGCTGAAGATGTTATGTGCCTGTGATGGCCTGTGTTACAATGAAGTTGTTAACAGTCTTTTGTTGAGTCACAATGATAAAATCAAGAAATATATATTTAAATTTAACTATAAATCCAAGTTTCGATATCCAAGAATATTAATTTAGGGAACTTTATATTTCCAGAGATGAATAATTTGAATTAAATAATGCCCAAATGAAAATACTGCACAAGAAGACAAACATTTGATTCTGCTCCGACGTTAGGATAAGAATGACTAATTTTCAAATAAACATGATTTATATGACAAACTAAAACGTAATGTGAAAAACCCAAACGAGTGTCAAAAATTAATTGTCCTAGAAGAATGAGAAAGTCAGTTAGAATAAAACATGTGACTTTCATCACATATTCCAGGGTCTAGCTGAAGTACAAATGTCCCTGATCCAACTGAATATAATGATCCTAATAGTAACACTATGTTGTTTACATAACTGTCACTGAACTTAGATAATGTCAGCAATTAGATACAATAGGATGTTTTGAAATACAAAACACTAAAATAACAAACTAACAAACAATGTAACTTAAATATACATAACAGAGTTCATCCTGTTGACTTAGCACACATAAGAGTTCCTTCAGTTCCTTGTTCGCTTCAGTGTAAGAGTGAATCTCATGAATCTTGATGAACTTTGCATGTGCCCTTTGTTGAGGGTCCTCCTCTCTACACCATTTCTATTAACTGTTAATGACCACGGACCAATGCCCTGACCCCAGCAGCTCTGATTCAGAAGTTAATCCAGAAATGACTGGACAATAAGCCTGATTGCCCCTCTGTGATGGGACATGTTATGGGTCACCAATGTTTTCAACTTTATGACATGCCCAGAAAAATCCTACCATCCTCAAAGCTTCTCAGACAGCTGCATTTGCTAATCTTTTACCTATGCCTGGGTAACTTATATTCACACATGGTTCTTGTCCATCAGGCTTTGTGCAGAAAAAGCCAAGTCTTCAGTTTCGTAGAGGATCCTATCATCTAAACCAAATTAACCTTCACTTTTACAGAATATGATAGGAAACATGTTTTTGTGACTGTGGAGATGCCAATGATGTCAGACCACATTCAGCCTCCATTTCTAAGTTTTTATTTACTTTCTGTTTCTCACTGAAAGTAAGAAGATAGCACATATATCTTTCAATGAGTCTTGACATAGGCATGGGCATCCTGACATTAATCACAACAAAGATCTCTGAAACTTTTCTTTGGCATCTAGAGTAAGCGAACTTAATACCCTATTTGTGCTTTCAAAGTATCAACAGTTTTGTTCTGACGGTTCAGTAGTTTTAATGATACTATCTGTTTTCATTGCGAAGAACAGGGTTCCATCTACAGGCAAGCAGAAAAATAAATAACATGTTAGTATTAGGACTGGTTGGCTGGTGTCAGGATAATGTGACTGGGTGGGACATCATGCTATGTGTCTGCGGCATGATGCCCCAGTGCTAAACATCACTATAAACTGCCTCACTGCAGAGATTATCACACACACACTCTATTCATATGAGTCTTGCATTTCAGTGTAATGTCTCATTAAATATATAATGGAATTAGTCAATTGGCATGCCAAGTCAATTTTTCTTCTTTCTATTTGATGACATTAACTCGCAATTACGGAGTTGAATCTTTTCGGTCCCCAGTTTGCTATCCTGACAGTCGCCACACCATGCAACACAGGACAAAACTGCACCCTCAGGTTGGACATGTCAACTTTCACTGTATTCGCTCAATATAAACCTTATATTGGTAATTATTTTTCAAGTGCAGGAGTCCACATGGTAGTTGATTGCACACACACACGCACACACATATATATATGGATGATTGTGTCAGCTATCATTAGGAGAGTCTTACCTTTAAAAGTAAAGAGTTATTTTGTCCTTAGAGAATGCTGTTGATTATGGTTGGATGCTCAGCATTTTCTCCTCTTATTTCCTGACAAAATGTGACTGCATAATGTACTTGACTAAGAAAGGAAATTTTATAGTAAATTATGTTACTCTAAAATTACTTATCCAATCACAGTACTATAAATCCCTCCCAACCCTACCCACAGTGTGAGTATCCTGTCTTACACAGTGCAAAAGTTAAAACTCACAATATTCTTTATATATAAAGCACACCAAGTGGTGTAAGGAGCCGTATTGCGTAAGAGTTACTTCCCTTTCTATATGCAAACTATAGACAGAAAGACTTTTCACGTCTTTGGGAGGGCTAGACTCTAGAGGTAGCAGAAGTAATTCCCTATTGTTCATACAATTGGTTAAATATTTTCGGAGAAACATAATTGCTACAAAATTCTGTATTGATCCACACCTAAATAATCGTTTGTGTGTGGCATTTGTGTTTTCAGCTTTGTACAGTAGACTTAAGTTATATTTGTACAATCATGTCGGCGTCAGTCTTCGAAGAGTATGGAGTTGTACTCTGAAGTGGTCAGTCATTTGATGAGGATCATATGTTGTTGCTGAAGAGACCCACTTGGGAGTGACAATCCCTGTTGTACTTTAGGCTGGTATCTCGGGTTCCACTGGTTTCTTATTGTTCTTTCTGTGGGGTCTTTTCTCCTTTGCCAATTGCAACTGTTTTCTCTCACTTCTTTTAAGTTTTTGGTTGAGCTGGTGCCTCCAGCTACTCCCAGTCGTAGCATGTGCATCCCAGCTGTCCATATTAATTGCCATTTTGATCCCATCATACATGCCTCTGATGTTGCCTGGATCTGCTTTCTGGATGTCCTGACATAGCTGCAGTAAATAATCATTGGCACAGTATCTTGCAGCCTTTTGAACATTGCTTCTGGCAGCTCTTATTGCTTGTCAAGTTTTCTGATCTTTGGCACTCTTGCTGTTGTGTTGGCAAGAGTGATTAATTTGGTCTCAACAACTGTTTTCATTTTTGATAGAGTTTGCTTCAACCCAGTTACTGGTATTATTCTGGTCAGAAACTGACAGGACTTTGCTGTAGATAATGTTCTTCGTTGGCTCCCATTTCTGCTTCACTCCCATGCCAGGACTTTTGGAGCAGAGAGCTTGTTGCAGGGCATTGGTGTACAGCTATGACGTCTCTTTGTCAGCTGTGTTACCAACGTTGATATGGGTGATTCCTTTATATTTTGACCCATGCAGTTTCTTTGACTGAAGTCTAAGGAATGATCAGTATCACAGTCAGTGCTATGGTCACTGTTAAGGCTGATGCACCTGGTATTGATAAAAAAAAATCAAGTTCATGCCAGTGGGCATATCTGGGATGTCTTCTTGACACCTTGTGTTGAGGCTTTGTCTGGAAGCACATGTTTGTGATGCAGAGGTCATTGTATGAGCAAGGCTCAAATAACCTCTGTAGCTAGGGTTTATAATCAATAGCAGCTGCCACGCATGTTGTGTCAATGCTGTAAAGTGAGGTTGGAGAGTGACTTCTCCAGGGAACAAGCCAAAGCAGGTTAATACGGAGACCCTGAATTGCTCAAGCTCAGGGACCCCCTCTCGGCGTCACTGGTAAAGTCCAACATAAACGGGTAACCAATATAGTTTGGAACCAGTTCATCTGCAACAGCTGCCAGCAAGCTATCTATATTGAGATCAGACCACATCAGAGGTTCCACCCTGGATTATCTTGTTAGGATTTACTCGCTTACAAACCGATATAATAGATTATATCTATATTAGTATAAAAAAAAAAAACTTTTAAGTGTATTTGTATAATGGAATATAGGTATATTTGTATAATAGATTATAGCTATATTTGTATACAAGACTTTAGGTATATTTGTATAGCAGAAAATAGGTATATTTGTATAAAAGACTTTAAGTATATTTGTATGACGGAATACAGTAAAAGCTGTTTTGAAAGACCGCTGCTATGTGAGACCACCTGTCTTGAGAAACCATATTCTCAGTGCACAAACTTAATGATTATATAGCACTGTGACTTGTTATGAGAGACCACCTGTCTTGAGAGACCATAATTTTCTGGCAGAAAGGGTGGTCTTTCAAGACAGGTTCTACTGTATAGGTATATTTTTATAGTAGACTTCAGGTATATTGTATAGTAGAATAGAGATATATTTGCATAATAGACTATATCTGTATTTGTATACCAGACTTTAGGTATATTTGCATAGTAGAATATAGGTATATTTGTATAATAGACTATAGCTATATCTGTATCATAGCATATGATATATTTGCATAATAGACTACATGTGTATTTTTATAAAACATTTTAGGTATATTTGTATCACTAAACCAAGTGAGTTTATGGTATTGCACAGTACCTATAATGCGTCCATCCATCAACAGTTACTTGTTTCTGGAGTCCACCTTTTTGATCCAATTTCAATCAGGTGTCTCAAATGAATTTTATAATGGGCAAGATCCATGCATAGTAATGAAGTGTGTCTAATTAGCTAACCTTGTCATATTTCTGGAAGCCTTATTTCTGATTCAAGCTTTTATCAGATTTGGAATATATGCTTACCTCAATAAGGTCTCGAAATCAGTAAACCTGGAACTTGAATTAGGATTTGTCCAGTCAAACCAGGTGTTGTATATTCATCTGTGATGGACACTACTAACCATCCTTGATATATAATGTTAGGATGAATTTGCTCTGTTGTACATAAAAATCGTGTATGAATTGTTTGTGCATTTCTGATGCATACATATAACATCAGTGAATAAGAAACGTTAGAAGTCATTGACACTTTAAAGTAGTATTGCTAGATTGAAATGCCTGAAGTTTTTTTATGTTATCACATGCATATTCATTAATTTTTGGCATGCCCTCGCATGAATATTCACTATTATGTAGTATATTATCATATTTATATGCATTATTCTATGGCATGTTATCATATGTATATTCGTTGTTCTATGGTATGCCCTCACATGAATATTCACTATTCTGTGGTATATTATCACAGGTATATTCATTATTCTATGGCATGTTATCACATATATATTCATTATTCTATGGTATGTTATCACATGTATATTCATTATTCTGTGGCATATTATTACAGGTATATTTATTATTATATTGTATGTTATCACATGTATATTCATTATTCTATGGCATGTTATCACATGTATATTCATTATTCTATGGCATGCCCTCACATGAATATTCACTCTTCTGTGGTATATTATCACAGGTATATTCATTATTCTATGGCATGTTATCACATGTATTTTCATTATTCTCTGGTATGTTATCACATGTATTTTCATTATTCTCTGGTATGTTATCACATGTATATTCATTATTCTATGATATATATCATATGTATATTCATTATTCTATCGTGTGTTATCTCATGTATATTTGTTATTTTATGGTGTGTTATCACATGTATATTCATTATGTTATGGTATGTTATCACATGTATATTCATTATTCTGCGGTATTCAATATATTAGAGGGTAGTAGTATAATTGTATATCGAACTGTTATCAAACATTAGGTTGTTGTGTAATACTGAGTTGGTTTTTGTTTGATCAAAAGAAAATAAATGGCCTATGCAACTGTGGTTCAATTTTGCTAAAGTGAGATCAGTGCATTTTAAAAATCCTATTCTGACCAAACTTCATTTCTTTTCTTTAGCATGAAACCGAAAACACATTATTTGTTAGTTTCAACTGACCTTGTGACAACTAAGTATACCAAACATTACTTCCATTCCACAGTATCACTACATATATGAATTTACTTTGACAAGTTTATATTTGGCAGTTACCTAAGCAAATGTTCTCAAAAAATATATTCAGTACGAAAGTTGCTATACAGCACTACTATCAGTTGGATTCTCTACTATTTGCTGGTTTATCCATGAGATATTCCATTACATATAGTTGCCGTTCCTATCACTTCTTCCTGCATATAGTAAGATTTCATGCAATGGAAACTGAGTTTTTCAACAAAATGTGGGGTTTTTTTTCTAAACTTAGCCACTTTATTCTTGATTGCATGACAGATCTTTTCATTTTCATTTCGGAAAACCAAAGATGTATATTTGATGTTAATTAAGAGTACATGTAGTTTTCACATTATTTAACTTATCAATATGAATGGAAGACAAATAAATGTAAAAGAAAGGAAAGTAAAAAGTAAATTTATAAGAAATGAAAACTTTAATCTGTTTACAGATCTGTGCCTAAAAGGTTTTCACAGTAGGATATAACTTTATAGTCACAAGTGGAGTTTTTTCTCAACATATTGAAATTGAAAAAATATAGAAACTATATAGTTAAGAATTACTGATTGGAATCGCAAGTTTGGGGAAAATTCATTCGCAAAAATAAAATCCATTAAAAGAAAATGAATAATCAAGATGCTACCATTCATTTAAATTTAGTACCCCTCCATTGACCTCGGCAGTTAGAGCATCCACCTCAGATGCAGGAGGTAGAGGGTTCAAACCCAGGCCGAGACATATCAAAAGCTTAATAAAAGTGATACTAGCAGCTGTCTTGCTTGGCGATCAGCATTAAGGGCTTAGTGTTAGGACTGGTCAGTCTGATGTCAGGATAATGTGACCGGGTGGTACATGATGCCACATGTCTGCAGCTATGATGCCCAAGTGCTAGACATCACAATAAACTGCCACACTGCAGGCATCATAGCAATACAACACAAATTGTTAAAGATGCATACAAAATTCCAAAACACAAACACATATAAATGCAGACCAAAATATTTCTGATCAACTGAATGATGTCAGTAATAAAAAATAAATAATAGTGTTCATGCATACTTGTATGTGTCTGTACTGTTGTGTGAGAGATTTGGAAATTGCTAGACCACAAGCTTGATATATAAATGTGATTTAATTTGGGTCAGCATCTGTGTTTCTCTACCGATTTCATTGCCCATTCACATTAACATCAGAATATAACTTCAGATTCTTTTTGAATCTGGCCATACCGGAAGATGAAAAGATTCATCTTTGCTGTCTACATGCAGTATATGTGCTAAAAATTCAACATATGGGAAGCAACTCTTGCAGGGATGGTGATATTCATATTGTGTTGTTTATACCTACTTTAATGCGTCGTTTATTCTAGCTTGTCTCAGCCGATTGCCTGTAAAGGTGGTGTGTGTGTGTGTGTGTGTGTGATTTAGATTTTTAACGTAGCTTTAACAATTTTTCAGTCATATCACTACGATGTCTGCAGTGTGACAGTTTATAGTGAAGTCTAGCACTGGGGCATCATGCCGCAGACATGTAGCATGATGTCCCACCCAGTCACATTATCCTGACACCAGGCCGACCAGTCCTAACACTAACCTCTTAATGCTGAGCGTCAAGCGAGGCAGCTGTTAGTACCATTTTTGTAAGTCTTTGGTATGACTCAGCCGGGGTTCGACCCCGCGACCTCCCGCATCCGAGGCGGACGCTCTAACCACTAGGCCACCCGAGCAGTTATAAAGGTGGTATTTGAGAGTTTCGGTACTGCGATATAATATGATCACATTATATTTGTTAAAATGGTGAAAGTATAGGCTATTTCATGTCATTGCATCCATGTATTAGACTATGTGCTATGATGTTGGGTACACCACTGCTGATAATATATATTTTTCTTGTCATTTATCTTCTTATGAGTTGCAGGGTCTTTATGAATTTCACTTTTTGTACTGACTCAGAAACTCCAAAGTCAGGGTCACTGACTGTAAAGAGAAGAATGATTTCCATAAAATCACTTGTGTTTCCCAAGGTCTCCAGTAACTAAACTTAATGAGGTGTGAATAATTTGCACATAAGGTGTAGAAGCCCCTCTCAATTTTAGGGTCAAAAGTAAAATATTGAGGTCACAATAACAGAAATAGGACAAGTTTGTTTCCACACAAAAGAAATAGTCTTCCATGATGCTATGGAATGCTTGCACATGAGGTGTGGAGCAAAACCTTGTTGTTTGGTAAAAGACCAAAGATCCAGGTCAGTGTTACTGCAGAAGAAATATTTTTTTACACAATAATATTAGTTGTATGTCACATACCATAACCAAACTGTGTGAATGGCTGTCATTTGGGATAAGGAGGAGAGATTGGGAGCCAGAAATTCAGACGTTATGCTGATTCAAATTCACCCAATCATCATCATCATCATCATGATCAGCAGCAGTATGATCATCAATATTGTTATAGCCATTGTGATTGTTGATGTAGCTAATGATTGGTCCACTGTATGTTGCAGTAAGATATGCACAGAATTTTTTTGTAAATACAGTAATGCTACCAACTGAGTTTAGGCATCATCATCCTTTCATTTGTTAAAGGGGATGGTTTGGTATTGGTATTGTTGTTGTTGTTGTTGTTGTTATTATTATTATTATTATTATTGGCTTCTTAGATTGTACCTTATTAGCAGAACATATATAAAAAAATTAAAAAACTTTTATAATGAGATATTCTGACATTTTTTTATCACATTAGTTGTTGCACAGAACATATTCTGAATTAGTAAGAGAGATTCATTTTTTATATTTGTCTAGCTGCTGTGGTAACATGTCCTTTTGTCAGTAGTATAGAGGGACACTATGGGATCAAAATAATAGTATAGCATACTATTTTTTGTCACAAATGGCTGTTTGGGCACAGCAGGAACTTAACATTTTCAATAGGATTAAAATTATTGGACTTTTGGACCACGAGAAAGTACATGGTTTAACATGAGTAATGTAACAAGGGTGGGAAAGGACTTGATCATGAAATTAATAAGATATTTCCAGTTAATGGCTCTAATTTTTTGCTACGTTGTTGGTGGTGGGTTCACATATATAACTACGGGGATGGGAGATTGGTAATATAAAAAATACCCATAGATGCAACACAAACATTGACAAACTAGCAAACCAGCATATACTGACATCTACTGACCAGCACTCATGCCTACTGACCATTGCACGCACTTAGTCAAGATGTATCATCAAGGACAGGGGTGAAAAAGAATTCAAACCCCTACAAGCAGAATTTAAGCCCCTTATAAGCAAAACTAAATAACTCTTTACTATCTCTATTACTACATTTATAATTACCATAACGATAGAAAGCTGAAGTGAGGTATAAGCAACAACACAAAAAAAAACAGTAGGAATGTCTACACACAAACATACCTTCACTCACTTGTTTCAATCCAAAGATGGAGAGATGAGTGGTGTATGGAATGTTCACAATACAAAAACACTATAGTAATTGTATATGATGATTACACACTGAAAGTGACTAGAGCAAAACTGAGCCTAAGTGCATTTCTTTCCGTTTGACAAATTTTGATACAGTGTTGCAATTCTGTCTTGCTATTGGTCTGTAATAAATAGAATTAGAATATCTGTGGTACATCCTTCGTTCTAAAGCTGCTTTCCAAATGTAGAGCCACAACAATGAATTTAGTGGCACAGAGTAAGTGTGAATTTTAGTTCTTATCCAGTTCTAACTAGAATAAGTATATCAGTAAGTGAATGTGTCTCTCATTCCTGTTAAACTGGCTTTAACGGCCTATAATATTTCAACATAATTTTAAATTCCCAAATAGATTAGTTCAGTGTGAAATATAATACAGAAAAAAAATGTTACAACTACAAATCCACACACATATTTACCTATCAAGACCCTCGTCTACTGACCAACACACAGAATTAAATGAAAGATGTCATGTTGTAGATATAATATTATGACTGTGTTCTTACACTAACTAATAGAAAAGAATGAAAGTCAACACGTTTTGAAAAATTCAACAAAATAATGAATTTCCCTAGAATACAATACAGTGAAACCTGTCTTGAAAGACCACTGCTATGTGAGACCACCTGTCTTGAGAGACCATATTCTCAGTGCACAAACTTAATGATTATATAGCACTGTGACCACCTGTCTTGAGAGACCATAATTTTCTGGCAGAAAGGGTGGTCTTTCAAGACAGGTTCTACTGTACAAAAACTTAAAAATATATTACAGTGTGGGTTATTCAGTCCTAAAGAGTCCTCAACTTTCAATCGCATATTCAAAAGTATTGTTACATGACTAAGCTAGTACAAAGTAACATAGAAAAGAGTGAAGCCAATAAGCTTTGTAAATTTAAAAGAATTTATTTCCCAAAAACAAGGTTAAAATATGAGAAAAGAATTAAGGTTTGTGAATTTAATCCAAAAATTAATCCTACAAAGTTTCCTAATGGCCTTAATACCAATGCACTATATAAAATTGTATGATTTTTTTTTTATATCCTTTATAACAATATAATTATATGTATGACTGTTTGCCTTTATTTGTTGTATTATTTTACTGATTCAGGTTTCATTAGAGACTCGTGTATCTTTTAGATCCTGTC
>JAECUM010010896.1:0-88493 GCA_016617855.1 Megalonaias nervosa | reverse complement strand
AACCCACTGCAGTGTTAATTTTTATTGTTGATGATTTATTTCTAGCTCAGTTATTTAGTAAATATCCCTATCTTTGCAGAATTTGGTCTGCAGGCTCATATTGATTCTCTTTATTGTTTTATTACAGAAGCAATTAAAATGTTCATATTGCACATTTTCTTTTTATGTGAATTAGTATTCCTTTTCTCTATACTTTTTTTTATGTGCAATCATACCAAATTGGTTTTTTGCAAAAGTAGTCCTTGCCAGTTCTTGAATATTGAAGGCTGGTTGACATCAGTTTCATTAATTATCCTCAGTATTATTTGGTGGTTTCATTGCCTTAAGTAAATTTGGTCTGTGTTCTTGTATTGATTCTGTTGATTGTTTTATTACAGTCATGAATCTTCATGTTGCGCACTTTATTTTAATGTAACTTGTGCTATATTTGTCTTGGATATGCAGGTTGCACACCAGATTTTCTTTCACTTTGTGTGCTTAGTTATCGAACACCAGATTTCCTTTCATTTTGTGTGTTTAGTTATTGACTACCATTCATTCTCAGCTTTGAACATCAGGGGTTGTTTTGATTCTGAGATAACATCTAGGAAAGGTGACTTGCTTTTATATATTAGTGTAGTCTTTGTCCATGCAAGTACATCTACATTTATACATTTACTTTTGTAGAAGTTTTTGAATAAATCTTGTTTACAGCATTCTTTTTAAGCAATGGCTAAAAAAGGGTGTGGGTCATACCACCCCACCTGCCTGTCTCAGGTCAGTGAGGTCTGAGACTCTGAACTTAGTCATACATAAGGGAGGAAGAGAGGCCATTCCTAATGATTTCATTAGAAATGATTCAGAGTTTTCCTTCCCTGATTCCTTGGGTCACACAGGGAAGGATTACCATAATCTCTAAGGAGACTCATAGAGTTAGTGGGCCCACTCTTAATGGAGGTTATAAATGGGTGCTGAGTGAGTCGTATCCTGCCATGAGGGGGGAGCAGCACCCTCTCTTTTTTACTAGGACAGAGAGTGAGTCATACACACCCTTATGGAGGAGCAGCACCCTTTCATCAAAAAGGGTAAGATTGATTCACTCCCCTCTCTCCAGGAGGTTGGAGCAGCACACTCTACTTCTCCACAGTTCAGTGTCAGATGAAAATGAGTCAACCACCTTTAAGTGATGTGTGTGCCATCCATTAGACTTTTTAAACCTTAATTTGTAATTATGGATTATGCTTTTTGGTACATTAAAGAAAGTTTTTAAAAAGCAGTACAAACCTGTGTTTGTCATTTTTATTGTCATCTCACACATCATTTAAATTGGAGAATATTCCACACAAGAATACTGCTGCATAAGAAGAGCATAAGAGCATGTAGGTAATTTCCTTATTTTCTATTTATAGCACCTGTACATGACACATTTCCAAGAATACAAATGTTTGTTTTTTATCAGCTTAAAACCATGTCTCACAGATTCATTATATTTTGATGATATACTTTGGAAGTGGACCAGCTTAGACTTAAAAAATGGTTCCAAATGTTAAAACAGGCTTTATCAATGTGACTGATGAGTTTTATAAGAATGAAAAATGCCGAAGGAGAGGGATCTTTTTGAACTTAATAACATGTCAGATGAGAAAAAGGATAAATTCGAAAAGAAGAATATGAGTGTGATGTAATACGACAGTCAGATTGAGTACATGGTCATGCTCATTGCAGAATTTGTGGACAACTTAAAGATCATTCAGCAAAAGTTAAACATGTAGACTACGTAAAGTGAGTGTTGTATATAAATAATTTGTTGGTATGTTTTGTCATGGTACTTACCCACAAGAATTTCACCCATGTGTGACAGTTGCTGACTCAGAGTAGCAGGAAAAATAAATGTATATTTTTCAATGTTTTCTGTAATTATGGCATATAATATATAGATGACACTATTTATGCTTTTTTTTGCCACTTACATTAGTAATAATTACATTTAAACCTCAGTAGAGGTTGGTGAGTACTGCCCTGTCAGCCCCCAGGGCCATGGGGCTCATTGATGGAGATGGGATCAAGCCAGCCAATAAGGGGAGAGCTCAGATCTAAATCTGTCAGATCTGGGGAAGGCTCCTCCTAAAGATCTGAGTCTTCGACCAGGTAATGGGCACCTTTCATCAACTGGTCATGGGTTACTGGTCATTAACCAGGTGCCGGTCACTGGTCATTAAGAGTCTCTTCAGCACCGGGATAAGGATTGGTTCAAGTCCCCCATTTACTGCATATTCAGCCAATTGGTGTTTTGGAATCAGTATACAGATGACAGGCTAGGGAGGAGGTTCGGATCAAAGCAGTGCTCCATTTTCCTTTAATCCCTCAAAATTTCTATGGGATGTGAGGCCTTCCGCCACAAGGAAGTGATTGGCCCTTTCCTTTCATGCAGCTGTAGCCTTCATAACTTTGGCTACATGGTAGAGAGATTGGTGATGGACCTCCATCTTCCTCTTATGATCTTGGGTCCACAAAAGTGGGGGACGGACTTTCTTCACACAAATGCTCCAGGAAGGTGGAGAGTGCCTTGTTGTTAATAAGCCACATTGTTAATAATCAACAACTTTACCTGTAGGAGTCAGGATATTAAACATGCAGAGGAGTAATGACATATGTAACCATTTTGAGTTCCAGGTGCTGTTGTCGGATTCAGGTTAACAATTTCATTTTCACAAGTGTAGGAAATCATCTGTGCAAGTTCATTCCTTATAAAGACTCCTCAGAAATACTTGACTGACATTGTCATTGTGAGTAAAATAAAATTTGTTGATGGACATGCATTTGTGAATGTCAACATTGAGGCAAAAAAGGAAAGACCGTGTCTTGAGTGTATGTTATGAGTTGTTCCAGGTAGTTGAAGATCTTTTAATTTTTTATTCATTTATGAGATAATATTTGTCCACTAATTGCTTTTTTCAGAGCCATCTCAGATGTCATTCTAATATCGAATGCAGCTGCTGTTGCTTCCACACGAGCTGCAGCCTTCAACAGTGGTGGTGGATTCACTGTGATAAATGAAGATGTTCTGCTGCACCTTTGCATTTGCATCACCTCTGAGTTCAATAATATTAATGTCACAGAGGTGTTCTTTGTTTAGCTGTCTTGAGCTGATCAAATTGTGCTCGAGTAGCCGCACTTGGACATTTCCATTTAACAGTTAAAACGAATGTTTTTCCTCTCAGGTAATATTTAAGTATAGAAAACATGTCTACAGACTTGATGTTACAATAGGAACACAAAAAATAAGATTGACTCCAAAATAGGAATGAAATCTGATGGCTCAGTTTTCCCCCTATATACATCTTTTATTGTGACCATATTTTGCAACATACCCCCATGTGACAGATCATACTACTTATTCTAATGTTTCAAAATACTTATTCATGTGACCTAACTCATCCAGTAACAATTAACTTTATTCTTCTAAGACACCACCTGATCGATTCGTAACGTGGGAAAAAGGCTGAACCTCGTAAACTTGTTTACAAATAATTCTGTTATTAATAACTGTGAAAATGTATGTAAGCATCTATTTATAGATCCTACACAGTTGTGCTTTCCTTAATATCTTAGAACAGACCCTATGCATCAACTAAAGATAATCTTTACAATTTACAGCCATGAATAAAAATTACAAAAATGAGATAAAATCAGGGATTACAAAATTATAGATACACATAATAGTAGGTATGATCAGCACTGATAGTACTTCATCAGATTGACATTCATTTTCATGAGCAATGCATCCTAAACTCTCCATGTCCTCAATTAATAAATAAAAAATATAATTTTCCATGAGCGTGATTCAAACCTTAAATGTCTCAATCAAGAGTGGGACATGCTAATTGATCAGGCTACATAGACACTTAACATGTAAAGAAAAAGAACTTGTATATATATATATATATATATATATATATATATATATATATATATATATATATATATATATATATATATATATATATATATATAATAATCTGGGTCATTTTTACATCAGCTGTGGCTTGTCTCTTTTATAAGAGTTGCTTACCATAAGTCAGGTAATTCTGATTACTCTGAGAATTATAGACATGCAGAATACTCCATTTCTTGACTTAAGCAATCCTATACGATGGAGAGTATATTGCAGGTAGAGAGCCACAGATCAGTAATAACAGCAATATAACTACTTGCAGTGCTCATCTGCAGTAAACTTATAGGATTTTATTGTTGATGAGTATGTTTTGGAAACATTCTTTTCCATGTATCAAGGCTGTACCTTTCTGAAGTCCGCAATTCTTGAGTGACCATAGGTCTAAAAAGACGGGTGCCACTGTATGAAAAGCCAGTTTTAACTTGTCTCCTAAACCATGTCCTCATTGTCCATCCTGTCCTTGGTACTCTGGATACATCTGTTACATTTCACTGGAGAATCTTTTTCAGAAATGTCTTGTCATATTTTGTCTTGGAAATCCTTTATACTGATACTGACACTTTCAAAATTTACTGAAAAAGAAGAAAATGAAGATGCAGAAATTCACAATGAACATTATATATATTGCCTTCTTCATTGGCAGGTTCCACTTATAAAAGAATGTCTGTCAGCAACATAGCAGCTGTATTTCCTACAGCATTGTACATGATTACATCAGAGAATGCAAACATTAAATTCAGTCCTTCATTGAATTTGACAGGGGACATGCAGAATTGTTTATTGTTGTTAATTTGGTAGAAATGTTTCCACCTAGAATAGCAAACAAACACGAAGAAAGTTTGAAAGCAGTTTGTTCTCTTGAAAATTTAATTGAGATGTTGAGAAATCAGATGGTTCTTGATAGTACACTTTTGTCAGTTTTGTCAAGTGCTTTGCTAAATTCATCATGAAGCATAGTTAAAATCGTTTTGAGATGCTGAGAATTAATGTAATAACCAGTAGGAATTCTCATTGAATAGATGTTCATTTGTGGATTTATGAGTACTTGTATTGAGATTTGTTGAGGATTTCTGCAATGAAAGTGGTTTGATCCTTGGTGATATTTAAAATTTGAGTGGGATGAATAGTTTTACCAAATCTGCATTCAGATGAGTTCATGATTCAGGGGTAATTGGCAATAAAAAACAGCATACTGTTAGGAAATGCACCCATAGAGCTGTCACTTTGTAATGTTAAATAAAATTGCTTATTCATAGTTCTATGATTTTGATCTCAGTGGAGTCACTTGATGTCAAAGGATGATTTTCGAAAGAGGGTTCTAGAAGAAGCTGCTGTTAAAAGAATTGTGCATTGTACATTGTTGTTACTGTTGACAAATTTCAAAGAAGTAGGGAGATAACCAAGTTACAACATCAGAGAAAAATTTTCCACAATTGTTTATCTCCTACTTGCAAAAGAAATTTACAATGGCTGCTCTATGATACAGTGTATCATCAAAAGTATTTGCAGGAAAAGACTGTTTGAATTACAGGAACATGTTCTTCTCACCACACCGATAGTGGTTGTTTGTGTATATTATTAGAGAGATGAACTCTTAGAAAGGATGCAGTAGTGTCTAATGACAGAGTTGCAACTTTTGCTTCTTTTTAGAGTCAGTGATTGTAAAGCTGAAATCAGAGAATTGAATCTGGATGGATAACCTTTCCAACTGACATTGACATCATAAAGTTGATGTTTTCACATTTGACATGCTTTATTATCAAGAATGCTTCAGATAATGGACACATTGTCCTCCTTTTTAGTCATATGTTGTAACTCAGACAAGTAAAATGTTTCTGTTAACACTTCTCCATTCATATCTTACAATTTATAAATAGGGGTTCACATCCACATACTTGTTCTGTGACACGAAACAGTTCTGTCATCAATTTAGGTAAACAGCATTTGTCAGCAGTGTTTTGTTTTTCCAATGTGAACCCAATCCATGGTGTATAACACTTCTTTCTTTTTTCTGATCTTTGATGTTCTAGAACATAATTTCACAGATATATTTATTTATTTATTAATGTGTAAAATGTGCCATTGTTTCAGATATGTAAAATTCTTTTTCAGATATGTAAAATTCTTCTTCAGATATGTGCAATAGTTTTTCCATGTGAAAATAGGAATGAATTTAGGCCCCTAGAATAAGTGTCTTTCATAGTTTGTCTTTAGGGGCCAATACAGTGTACACTTGAGACATTTTTCGGTATGAGGCAGTTACACATTGCATCACATCTTTTTAATTCATAACCTGTCCTATAGTAGGCTAATTAACCTTCTCTGTTGCCAAATGATCCATTGGAATGATCTGTTGCCAAATGATCCATTGGAATGATCTGTTGCCAAACGATCCATTGGAATGATCTGTTGCCAAATGATCCATTGGAATGATCTGTTGCCAAATGATCCATTGGAATGATCTGTTGCCAAACGATATGTTGGAATGATGTTGCCAGTTGATATGTTGGAATGATATGTTGCCAAATGATATGTTGGAATGTTGGAATGATCAGTTGCCAAATGATATGTTGGAATGATCAGTTGCCAAATGATATGTTGGAATGATCTGTAGCCAAATGATATGTTGGAATGATCAGTTGCCAAATGATATGTTGGAATGATATATTGCCAAATAATGTTGAAGTGATATGTTGCCAAATGATATGTTGAAGTGATATGTTGCCAATGTTGGAATGATCTGCTGCCAAATGATATGCTGGAATGATATGTTGCAAGATCAGATAACCACACCCTACCTGTTAACACAGCAGATCACGAACAATCAAAATATACTGTGTGAATTAGTGTTAATTTTTAGTGCAAGCTAAATAGTTCATGATAAAAGGTTGAAAGGTGTCTCATTTATAATGATTTGAATTTGTATACGATATGTACTGTCATTAGGATAGGTGATGGACATAGGCCAGAAAGTCCCACAAGCTGCCAGTCTTACTGTAAATCAAATGAAGTTCACACCTTTGCCACTGATAGTATTGGCCAGTGACATTGGCACATGTTAGGGTTTGCTTTTAAGATGAGTCCAACTGCAAACTGCACAGACTTAGATCTGGCGGCGCATTATGTACCGGCCAGCAGATCTGTGTCTGAGCAGTTTTTTAAGAGGAAGCAGTAGAAAAAACAACAATGACCCTGATTTACAGGTGCATTATGCTACAAGAGATCTGGATCTTTGTTATCTGCAGTTGACTTACAAGCAAGTCTGTATGGTAATTAACATTGACAGATGGTCCATTATGTGTCTAGCTTCACCTATTAGTCACTAAGTCAGGTAGTTTCAAATGTCTAATAGCCAATCTGGTCATAGTAAGAACAAACTTTCTTGATGAAAGTAATGTTGAGTCTAGTGGAAAGGGGCTTTAACCTGCTCCCTTTTGTAGTGTGATCATATCCATTTTTAGGAATAGACTCGGAAAAAAAGAAGCATCAAATGAGTGCATGTTTTACATCAATAAATATGACCCTAGAACACAGCAACATGTGGTCTTTTGGTGAGGCATCTGTTGGAACAAAAATGGAGAGAAAATTTTCAGATTTTTTCCCCTTTGTTTCAGAGTATAGTACCAGTTGGCCGGGGGCACCTCAGGATTTGACAGCCAAGTCTTTGAAACTGAACGGAAAATGGTTTGCCAACTTCTCCTGGAAGCCACCTTATGACTGTAAGAATTGCTTTCTTCCATTTTCAAAGAATTCTTTTCCTTTATTTTCAGATTAACATTGTTATGAAGTTGTTAATGATTCTGGACATTTTTAACTCACTCTGGCCATAAGCCTTTAAAAATATATTTTAAAAATGATTCTGATTACAGTTGAATATGGCCCACGTTACTAAAAAACTGAAATGACTTCTCAGAAACTGCTCAACAAAATTTAATAGAGAGTGTTTGGCATGAAGGCCTTCAGGTTTTATTCAAATGATTTGTATTGACTTTATCAAATACGACAGCCATATATCACAAGTTGAAAAAAAACTTTTAATGACTTCTCAAAAACTGCTTAAGAGAATTGAACCATCTTTTACCAAAAGCATTTTAGCAGTATTGCCTTTCATGTTTATATAAATGAAGCATGTTGACCATCAAATACAACAGCAGTTGAAAATCTTTACATGAATTCGCAGATACTATTTAACAGAATGTGACCAAATTTGACAAAAAATATTCTGGCATGAAGGCCTTTATGTTTTATACATAATGATGCTGATTTCAAATATGACTGCCATTACTAAAAAGAGAATATGCATGAAATGACTCCTGTAAACCTCTGAAAAGAATTTGACCAATTTTGACACATAGCATCCTGGCATAAAAGAATTTGACACATTTTGACACATAGCATTCTGGCATAAAAGAATTTGACAAATTTTGACACATAGCATCCTGGCATAAAAGAATTTGACAAATTTTGACACATAGCATCCTGGCATGAAAGCAGTTTCAGAATTATCCAGTGTGGCCACTAATACTAAATGTAGCATTAAACATTTTTACAATTTTCTTTTATAAAAACTGCTGAGCAGAAAATTTAACCAGATCTGACAGAAAACATCCTGGAATAAGAAGTGTCTCAGTGTTGAACAAATTGGTGCTGATCTGCTTTGAAGTGGAGAAAGTTTCAAACAACTGTTTTGATATCAGTAATACATTTCTCAGTGTTATTGTGTAGCTTTTTCTTTTCCTGTGCACAGTGTCCATCGAAATAGCAGCACTATTTGCATGAAACATATTCGACATGCGGAACATTTAGACTAGTTCTCTTTATTATTATTTGTATATATTTATGACATAATTTTTATAAATCTTTCACCTCACCTTGTCTAGCTAGATAGGTCAAGTGAAATTTTGGTATGGCCCCATAAAGGGTGTGCATTGTCAGCCACAAGTTAACAGTGCATCAGTGTGTAATGATGCATCCATTTTTTCCATCAACAGTCAGTATTTTCATCTTATTCTGAACACCCTTTGGACTAACTTGAACAACTTGTCAGAAAAGGGCATCAAGACTTTTGCATCAAATCTGACTGCAAGTACTTAAGAGTACAAAATGTGTAAATGCAGGGGCTGAAAATAATGGGGTCTGAGTTTGATAATCAGATAATTTTACCTCACAATTTATCCAGTCTGTAGTTGTCAGACCAGCAAATTGACAATTTCTGTCATAAAATCATTGCATGGATTCCTAATCTCAAAATGTTATGGCTTAGACTTTAAGATTTTAAGATTTCCAATAAATTGATCACTGTTCAACAGCATGTACACTGTCGCTTGTTAAAATAGATGAATACAGTTACACTGACCACTCATAGTTGATTGAAGACCTGCTACTGTAAGTCCAGGACTTGCCATTAACCAGGACCCACTGATCCTGATACTGTGGGTTTTGGGCCTTAGTTTCAGACTCAGGTAAATGACTTCACAAAACATACTCAAGAGAATTTGACTGAATTTGAGAAAAAGCGTCTTTGCATTGAATCAATCTTCAGCAAATCCTGAATTTCTCATTGATAGTATGGATGGATTTGCAGGAGATGTAACAGTTGGGTGGAATTCTTGTAATTTTGGCATTTGTGGAATTCCATTACACTACACCTTACTGATTTTTCTTATTGCTCTTGACCAAGAAATAAAATTTCTGTCTTTGTGTTCAGATGTGAATTAAATATACCATATATACTTGCATATAAGTCGAGTCAAACCTCCAACAACAATGAATCTGATATGCTGTAGCATAATATGCCTGCAAATCAGGGTCTGTGTTGTTTGTTCTACTGATTACTCATAACAAACTGCACAGACCCAGATCTTCCAGCACATGATGGTAGATCTGGGTCTGTGCAGTTTGCAGTTGGACTTGTCTTATAAGCTAGTATATACAGCAGATTGTTATATCATAATTTAGTAGATAATGATTGATTGCTTATAAAGTACAATGTCTTACAAGAACTTGACTGGCACTTTTTTCTTTAAAAAAATAGTTTTTGTCATATGCCAGAATTTACAGTTTTAAGATTGCAGTTTTTGTGGATTTTTCATGATATATCTCTCGTCTCACTGTTTGTATAAAAACCATTTAAGTTTGTAAAATGACTACCAGTAGTTTTGAAAAACTGCTCCAAATGATTTTTTTAATACAAAGTTTGAACAAAAAAGCATCCTAACAATGTTATTGATTATAAGTCAAATATGGCCACCATTACAAAAAAAAACAAACTTTAAAAGCTTCTGCTGATAAAACACTTCAGAATTTATTGAATTTTGACTAAAAGCATCTGGTGATAAAGGCCGTTTACATATTGCTGATGCTGATCCATCGACATATAGCTACTGAACTAAACACAGAAAGACCTTTAAACAAGATTTTTTGTGTGCAAAACAATAGAATTGTTGCACACAAAAAGCATAGTCATCAAAACCTTGTAAAAGTTTTACATAGTTAATCAGGTCTTGTAATTTGCTGTTGTTAACAGTCCTAAGTGTTTATTTTTATAAACTGAAACTTTTCAATCATGTTTGCAGTAATATTTACCTTTTATGCTTCATAATAATAATAATAATGATAATAATAATAATAATAATAATAATAATAATAATAATAATAATAATAAAGACTTTATTTAAATAGGGTAACACAATTAGCTAAAGAACTAATCTACCTTGATGCCCTCATACAAAGGAAATTTATTTTAACCCATCTTCATCTCTGAAGCCACTTGATATATTGGGTTTGGAAGAAGGAAATAGTGTGTGCATTTATAATTTAAACTGGAATACTATTCCAGAGCAAAGTTCCAGAGTATTGGAAACTTTTGTTTTTGCTGTAGAAGATATGTTGATCACAGGACTGCATATTAACCTATTTTGTCAATAACTGAAATTCAGAAAAGGTCCCCTTCTTGAAAAGAATTTCTGAATTTTCAGTGAGTATTTTCATCCAAAATTTCAAGATTTATTTTTCTTTAGGTAAATACAAAATCAGATTTTTAGTCTCCATTGGCTGCTATTGCATTGTAATAAAGAAAACAAAATCTGTTTATGATTGTTGAGACATAATGGCATGTTTTAATTTAATGGAATTTTCCAGTAACTACAGGAGAGAGGGATTCTGTTTATACATGTGTAAAAGCCAAGTCCAACTGCAAACAACACAGATCATGATCTGCCATCATATAATGTACTGGCAGATCAGGGTCTGTATTGTTTGTTCTGTTGATTACTCATAACAAACTGCATAGACCCAGGTGTCCTGGCACATTTTGTGATGACAAGTCCTAGTATTTGCAGCTGGATCCGATTTACACGAGTATATACTGTGTATTAATCTGCTTAGTTTTTGTCATTCGGTCATTATTCGCTCAGAATCACAGATAATAATAAACTGCTCCGGTGGCCTAGTGGTTAGAGCGTCTGCCTCAGATGCGGGAGGTCGTGGGTTCGATCCCTGGCCGAGTCATACCAAAGGCTTACAAAAATGGTACTAACAGCTGCCTTGCTTGGCGCTCAGCATTAAGAGGTTAGTGTTAGGACTGGTCGGTCTGGTGTCAGGATAATGTGACTAGGTGGGACATCATGCTACATGCCTGCGGCATGATGCCCCAGTGCTAGACATCACTATAAACTGCCACACTGCAGACATCGTAGCAATATGACTGAAAAATTGTTAAAGCTACGTTAAAAATCCAAATCACACACACACACAGATAATAATATACATACCTTGCATATTTTGCAGTAGCTTAAAGTCTTGTTGCAAATGGCATATGTACTGTTACCTGCACAACCTCCCCATTAATAAGTTTATAGCAAATTAATGCAGTTAATGGAATTTTATGATGATGTACCACTGAAGAAAATCTTGGGTCTGTTTGTGTCAAGAAGATTCAGCAGCAAATGGGTGAACCAACTCTCATATTTGAGACAAGAAAACATTGAATGCAGGCTTTTGTGAGTTATGTTGAACCAGTTCTCATGGTTGAGATATGACAAAACATTGAATGCAGTCATTTGTGAGTTATGTTGAAATAGTTCTCATGGTTGAGATATGACAAAACATTGAATGCAGTCATTTGGGAGTTTTGTTGAACTAGTTCTCATGGTTGAGATATGATGAAACATTGAATGCAATTATTTGTGAGTTATGTTGAACTAGTTCTCGTGGTTGGGATATGATAAAACATTGAATGCAGTCATTTGTGACTTGTGTCAAACCAGATCTCATGGTTGAGATATGATAAAACATTGAATGCAGTCATTTGTAAGTTATGTTGAACTAGTTCTTATGGTTGGGATATGATAAAACAGTGAATGCAGTCATTTGTGACTTGTGTCAAACCAGTTCTCATAGTTGAGATACAATAAAACATTGAATGCAGTCATTTATGAGTTATGTTGAACTTAAGTTCTTATGGTTGAGATATGATAAAACATTGAATGCAGTCATTTGTGAGTTATGTTGAACCAGTTCTCATAGTTGGGATACGATAAAAAATTGAATGCAAGTAGTATAGTGGGGCACCAGGGCGTCAGTGGAAAATCTAGTCAAAAAGGTGTCCTGCCACTATAGTGTCAAAATTTCCCCAGGGCCACTATAGTGTCAAGGGAAAGTTGAAGATAGGTTGGGTTTTGTGTAGGGACAATAGGAATGGAAAAGGTAGGGTGACATCACGGTACTGGACATTGGCAACAGTATTGCAAGGGGCTGAACTCAAGTGGGACAAACAGCAAACAGTGACAGCAGGAAAAAAAAAAAGCAGGTAGCAGGTGGCGGGTAATTTCAGCAGTGAAACTATACCAATAATAACGCTTGGTGGGGTGGGACATAGAACTGGATAGAACGCTTGGCGGGACATATCAATGGATAGACATAGACGGAGACATATGACACATACATAGATTTATGAACATAAATCTATCACACATAAAATGTAGAATCGACTAAACAATTTTTTAGGCAAGAGATAATAGATATCTTTTTAAGGCAATGGAGCGGCCCCTAAATTTATTATACATAAAATATAAAAATCAACTAAAATTTTTGAGGCAAGAAAGAGTAAATCTTTTCGAGGCAATAAAGTGGCCCTGGAAAGGGCCTTTTTTTTTTTTTGCTAACACCATTCCATTAACATAGTGGGCATCTCACAGATCTTCTTCTCTTCCTCATACTTCGTCTGACCTCTGGACCGTAGATTAAGACTCTCTTCAGACAGCCTTGTCTCTCCACATAGATTTTTTGTTCCCAAAGGGCCGTATCAGTCATCTGGGTGAGACCGCTCTGGTGGCCTAGTGGTTAGAGCGTCTGCCTTGGATGCGGGAGGTCGTGGGTTCGATCCCCGGTCGAGTCATACCAAAGACTTACAAAAATGGTACTAACAGCTGCCTCGCTTGGCGCTCAGCATTAAGAGGTTAGTGTTAGGACTGGTCAGTCTGGTGTCAGGATAATGTGACTGGGTGGGACATCATGCTACATGTCTGCGGCATGATGCCCCAGTGCTAGACATCACTATAAACTGCCACACTGCAGACATTGTAGCGATATGACTGAAAAATTGTTAAAGCTACGTTAAAAATCATAATCACATCACATCTGGGTGATAGCCCATGATGATTTGACATACATGGGATAGTTCAGGTTGTACAGCATCGACAATAGGACGGTATGTGATTCTGCATTAGTCCACATCTTGTGATGAGAACAAGTGAAGGGAATGAATTGAACCGTGGTTATTTATAGTGAAAGAGCGATCGAAACAGACTGAGTTCTTTCACCAATCCTAACATGTGTTAAAAAATTCAGCCACAGTGCGTAGTCTGTCTTCCAATCCGAAGAGAGCTACCTGCAACATCACATTCCCTATATAGATGCACAAGCATCTCTGCGCAGTGAATCCATGTGACATAGTTAGAACATGACAGAAAGTAAGAAAATGATGAATTTGGGTGCATCAGCCGTGGCGACAAGGAGTGATAGCATAGCAGTGGCTACCAAAGCCAACATGGACTTACTTCCAGAAGAGGCCGATTTTAATTGGATTTAGTGGATTTTCTTTCTTCTTCACAAGAATTTGTTCTGATACCAGCACCTTTGCCACCTTCTCCTTCTTTACCATACATCGAGGATTTTAAACAGAGACAGAAAGAAGAATTGGAGAAATTTTTGCAACAGCAGAAAGAAGCAGAACAAGCTTTTCTCCTTCAACAGCAACATTGAGAAGAAGAGGCAAGAAGAAAATGGCAGGAAGAAGAAGAAGCAGAAAAGAAACAAGGTCTAGGAGAAAAGGAGGATGGTGAAAGTCAAATGGTGGGCCGGTTACTAAATTTGGCAGAGTTAAGGAGTCTGAAACAAATGTATCAGACTTCTTTATTATGACCCAAGAGAAAAAGACCTTCCCGAGCCAAACAGCCCAACCCTGTTACTACGCCTGAGATACCCACCCTAGTGATTTCTACCAAATCATCGACAGGAGCAGGTCCAGAAGTAGACCTTGGCCGTGGCAAAGGGATAAGGTGGTTAAAGCTCATTACTTCTTGTTCCTGAGTTTGTTTTTTAAAAAAAACAAACACCCAATGGTCCTTATCAGGGCCACCCACTTCTTTCGAAAAGAGATAGTATTCATTTTGCCAAAATCAATTAAAACTCAAAATCCCTTTTTTACCCCATGATGTATGTGTGTGAGAGTATGAGTGTAGGTCCTTATTCTAAAAAATCAAAACCAGGAGACACGTTTTTTTTTCTGGTCTATTCTGGTTCAAATTTACAATCCAATGTCACAACACAACACTTTAAAAAGTTCATAGACTTATTCTGTGTCTTTGGTCACTCTTTCTTTTTTTGAATTTCTTCACTGTCACAGGTTTTCCTCCTCTTCTTCCTCACTTTCTTCTCATCTTCTTTTCTTCTCTTTTTTCTCTTTCTTGACATGTCTGGGTTCTTCCTTTTGGGAGGGTACCTTTTCTTCTTCTTCCTGTTCGGAACCCCTCTCTTCCTCCTGCTCCTGTTGTTTCTTAGGGAAGTCTGAAGACCAATGTCCTTTCTTTTGACAATGATAACAGGTATCTTGACTTCTGTCTCTTTTGACACCTGTCTTGCTTTTTTGATGGTCTGGACATTCTGAAGACCAGTGCCCTTTCTTCTGACAGATATAGCAAGTATCTTGACTTTTATCTCGAAAGGAGGGTGAGTAGTCCAATAGCTTGTCTGAAGAATACCTTTATATGACACCTCGCAAAGCTCTGATCAGAAGTTCGATCTCTGTGGGCTCTTCCATCGTTCTGGTAGGCTTGAGAGTGAAATGGATACTTGGAGGGAAGACACTGACCCTTTATATAGGCAAGACACTGGTCTGACATGGATATAAAGAGTACCATAGTGTTTAAACTGTAGTCATTTGATTTTCTGCACTTAAGATGAAACGATCGCATCATTTCGTAAAGAAAGGAGAAGAAAGTAAGAGGCAGAAACGTGACCTATTGCCTCACACAGTAGCTGAAGTCTTAGCTCAAATCCATGCCAGCAATTTTGAAGATGACATGAGTGAGCCAGAATCCAGGCCCAGAGAGTCTGCACCAAACCAAAGTCCACCAGCACTAAACCCTGAAAAGTACTATCACATTTGAGAGACGGATAAACGCTTCTCTAGAAAATTTAGAATCATGGCCTACATGTACACGGTGAAGTTTAAAGATTTCAAGTCCGACATACCACTGAACCAAAGATGTTGGACAGTGACTTGTTTATATTCCACTTTGATTGTTTTGATGTGTATTTTATCCATGTACTTAACCATTTGGCTTTTATGTATTTTTGTCTTTCGTGTTGTTCCATTTTAAATATGTTTTTTGCAATAAAAGTGTCCTGAAAAAAGTATAAAAACTCTTGTCTTGTCTGTCTTCGTGTCAGAAGTGACATTCCCTGCACTATGGCTACCTCTGCTGTCTCTGCTCCCTCTTGCTTCACTTTCAAAGTCATCGACGAAAACTTAGATCGTGCCAGTTGGGAGGCCTTGTATCTTTGCCATCCCTTTAACATGTTAATTGCTGGACCCAGTGGTTCAGGCAAAACCAAATTTGTCAAACGTTTGATCGAAGACAAACATCATTTGATCGATTGTCCACCTCAGTGTATTGTGTGGTGTTACAGAGAGTGTCAATCGGCATACAGCCTCCTGCAAGAAAGTCAAGGCCATTCCATCATGTTTGTAGAAGGCATTCCTGACGAAGACGACGGGATCATGTCTGACCCCAGTCAAACCCATCTGGTAATCGTCGACGGCATGTTAGGAGAAGACGAAGAAGAAATTAAACTGTGGTTTATGCACAAAGGGCATCATTGTAATGCCAGTGTCATTTACATCACCCAAAATTTGTTTCAACAAAGTAAAGCCCATCGCACTATCAGTCTCAGTGTTTATTACGTGGTCTTGTTTAAAAGCTGTTGAGATAAATCGCAAGTGCAAGTGTTAGCCAAACAGTTAGGAATGCCTTGGCTGACCCATGCATATGACAATGCCACTCAAACTCCACACGCCTCCTTACTTGTGGATTTAAAACCCACCACCCCCGATTATTTGCGATTTCATTCCCATCTGTGTCACCACTGGTGCCAAGATGGAGGGCCTGTCGTGTACACGTCCCCGTCGACTTAACGACAACAAAAAAATGTATGAAAACCTCAGTCTCTTTTGGTCTGTCTCACACAGTGTCAACATGACATCCCTTCAGTCTCATCTTCCCATCAAATTGATTCGTGCCTTGTACGGTATCAGTCATGAAAAAAAATCCACAAATATGTGCTCGTGTCTTAGAAGTCAGTCTCAAAGAAGTCTTATGATGGTTTACAGTGACAGCATGTCAATTACTGCAAGGCATCATTCACATTCCACATCAAACCAAACATTTTTTTGAGAGAAACAAAGTAGCCATGACGCAACTGTCAGATCCCCCCATCGACAATCAAACCAAAAAGCAAATCATTTTGAAACCTGGAGGTAGCGGTTCTCAAGGAGGTGTCATCATTTGCTCTCCCTTAAAATGGGATCCCAATGCCCCCAAAGTCCTCCCCAAGAAAAAAGCCACTCCCTGATGTACCCAGAAGAAAAAGAGCAGTCTTGTCAAGACCAGGTCACAGCCTCAGAAAAAGAAAAGTCTTCAGAAAAAGAAAAAGAAAAGTCCTCAGAAAAGACGTCAGAAAACAGCTTCTACCTGCAAGAGAGGCACTGCAGCCAGGACACAACCTTACATCCCCAAACCACAACCTGCAGCAACGATGACCGTGTCTCCAGTAGCCTCAGGTTCTTCCACTTCTCCGTTGCTGGTGATGCCTGCCAAACCTGATTTGACACATGTCTTTCCTAATTTGATGAAAAATTGGAAACCTGTGTCTCCAAGAACTTTTCCTCCAGCGGTGACACCCACCTCCTCTTTAGCTGCAGTGGCAGCTGCTCACAAAGTACCTGCCCCCAAAATCATAGTCCAAGAGAGATCGGGCATGTTACAGAGTTTACTGGATTTATCAAAACAAGAACTGTCCCAATTTAGTCCGTTGCAAACCCCTCTATGTTGAGTGATGCCTGCCATTAAAATGATACGACAGACCAACAATTAGTGGCGACGCATTCCACTATAAACGATCTGGGCAAACAATGGGGATCTGTATTTTTGTGCTCCTGAATGCCCAGAGATGTCCCCTCAAAGAAGTGCACACCACCATTGTCGTTCTCCAGTCCAAAAAGGAAAAGGAAAAAGAAAAGGACAGTCTCGTCCTTTGGCCCCACATCCAAAGAAACACTCAGCCAAACATTGACGTCTATGCCAAAAAAGACACCATTGTTCAAAGAAAAAGAGTAGCAACCAAAGGGGAGGATTGTTTGGCAATATAGAAAAAAAACGTCATCACATTTTTGATGAAGTAATAGTCCAAAAGAAGATAAAAAGGTGCGTGCCAAGTCAATGACGTCAATTTATTTTTTTTGTGTGCCCCGGAACAAACAAACAAACAAAGATGTCACCCCCCAGAAGCGATCCCTCTTCTACCTCCTAAGGAAAGAAAAGGAAAGGACTGCCTCCTCGTTTAGCCAAACATTGGGACATGTTGTCCATCCTGTCCAAAGCCCCTTCACCCATTCAAACTGCCTTCAAAGATGTTGTCGATACCGTGTGCAAATATTGTCTGAACATCTTGAAATGAACAATACCTTTGTCTCCAGATCAGAAAGAATGCTTAGCTAAGCATTGACGCGTTCTTCACCAAATGGTCCAGAAGAAAATACCTATTCATCAAAAGAAAAGATGTTAGTGCAACGCAGAGGATTTATATAAATGTTGATAAATCCCATACCAAAAGGAATAGCGGGAGCCATGCTGAGAGAAACCCTGGATGGAAGATAAAAAACGGTCCAAGAAGATAAAAGGGACCTTTGGGTTCAAAAGATCTCAGATGTGACCTTTGAAATCAGATGGAAGGATAAAAACTGGCTTTAGTGCCTTACAAATGATGGATGGAATTCCATCATTGGCAAGAACAATGGACCCCGCATTTACCTCCCCAAATCCTCATTTGACAGAGATGTCCCAGTTACAACACGAATTGCAATCATTGATGGATCACAGCGATTTGTCAGAAATGGAAAAATTGCAACAGTACGGTCAGTTGTTGCAACGACTTGAACTCTTTCACCAGAAAGCTTTAGACAAAACAGCCCTGCCAACTCTGAAAGATTTTAAGACCCTGATGAAAAATCCATCACTACCACCACCACCATCACCAGCGGTCAAGATAGACGCAGCCCCACGGATGCCTGAGGAAGAAGAGGCACGAGAAGTCTTTCAAACACCGTCAGCAGCTCCCATTCCTTGTAAGATTGCAGCGTCCTTGTTGACCCCTTCCCCTACACCCCAATGAGATGAACTTAAAGCTTGGGTTAAAAAGATGATGTCCACTCCTCCTTTGACAGAAGTCAAAAAGAAAGAATGGAAACCAGAAGTGAAAAAAGAAAAGAAGACCAAAGCCATCCCATTACCGCCACCACCACCACTACCCTCAACTTCCACTCCTGTGGCATATTGGACACGTAAAGCCATTTCCAAACCACCCCCTCATCCCATCCAGAGTAGCATCAATGAAGATTGGGTGACTTATTAAAAAATGGAGAAGGTGATAGCCAGCATTTACTCTGATCCATCCCATTTTGCAGGATATGGATGAATTCAGAAAATGTATTGTGCTGTCAAAACCCGACTGAAAAGTGTCGGTTTACCTTAAGTGCAACAATGATTATAAGAACAAGCCATGTACATCTTACACAAACCCATTCGATGAAAATTTTCCAGAAGTTGCACCCATGTGGAGGGTATTGATCATCAATGGCAAGCCAATTTAGCTGATGTCTCTCATTTGGCCCCCTACAGTCATGGCTACAAATATTTGTTTTGTGTCATTGACGTCTTTTCCAAATTTGCCTGGGTCATGCCATTGACCTCCAAGTTGAGCACTGAGTTAGTGCTTGCCCTCAAACTGGTGTTGAAACAAAGTGGTTGTCACCCTCTTCAATGGCAAACCAACAAAGGCACCGAATTTCTGAACCAAGCTTTCCAAAAAGAATTAAAGAAACAAGACATTCATTTTCTCACCACCGAGAATCCCAAAACCAAAGCCAGCATCGTGGAACGCTTTCAAAGCACCTTGAAAGAACGCATGTGGAAATATTTTATGCATCAACACACTCTCAAGTACATCGACGTCTTACCACACTTTGTCCAAGTGTACAACTAATCTTTCCATTGGAGCATTGGATGTGCCCCGCAAGAAGTGACTCCTGACAACGAAGTGACTGTCTTCGAGCACCTGTTTGGTATGTCCCCAACTGTGGCTGTCCCCAAGAAAGGTGGAGTGTTGAGGATGGGAGATTGGGTGTGCATTGGCAAAACCAAACGCAAACGCACTTTCGACAAAGGTTACTTACCCAACTGGACCACCGAATTGTTTTATGTCACTGGACGAGTGTGTGGCTGTCATCCTGCCGTCTATAAATTGGAAGACATGATTGGGGAAGTATTAAAAGGAATGTTTTACTTGCCTGAGTTACAACATGTGACCAAAAATGAAGACAAGGTGTACGACATCGAAAGCATTCTAGAACGAAGAACCCGAAAAGTGGGAAAACGACGTGTCAAAGAAATCAAAGTACGTTGGAAAGGATATCCTCCCAGTTTTGATTCTTGGATCAACGCTTTGCAAGTCATCGACTATAAAAAGAAGTGACCATCATGCCCTTCAACACAGCCTCAGCTACCACAGTGACCACTCCTTCACCCAGTTCTTGTGTGCAAGATCTACAAAAGCAGCCCTTGTGGGTGTGGTGTGGAGAACATGTGCATAAAATGCAAATTTTGTTCTTTTTCTGCCAAATCTTTGTGGTGTATTGTATCATTGGTGTTGCCATTGCCAATTTGCTTCAAACGGGCAAAGACATTTTGGCTCTACGAGAAACTCCTATGAATGCTATGGACACTGCTGAGCCAGGCATTCCTGCTTTCCCGATGCCACAGTAAGGACAAGGCAGAAAAAGATGACGAAGACGCCTCTCCAGAGGACTTCACACCCCCAGGGCTAGAAAGACTAAGAAAAGAAGAACCGTCCAAGACTTAGACGTTTTTGATTATTAAATCACAAACAGAGAAAGAAAAAATGATGCACCGAGAGTCTTGCGCCTGTTCCAAGTCGGAACTGGATCTGTTTGCCATGCCACCCACTATGATGACAATGCAAGAATCCCAATGGGTCGAATTTCATCCTGGATTCAGCTCGACATCGAGTTTGAAATCAAAGGACACCCTGAAGATTACATTGATCTGAATAGCAGTTACTTGTATCTGAAACTCAAAGTGATCAAAATGGACAACACCAATCCAGGAGCCGATGCAAGTAGCTCCCATCAACAATTTCATGCATTCCTTGTTCAGCAAAGTGGATTTGTACTTGAATAACAAACTAGTAAATAGCAGCATGGATACTGACCCTTACCAAGCGTACCTGGAAAATCTCTTGACGTATGGAAAAGAGGCCAAGAACACCCATCTGGATGCTTGCGTGGTATGGAAACCTGACACAGCAGGTGAGGACAAGTTTAATGACACAGTCCTGGCAGAAGCTGATGATTTCACAATGCGGGCTTTAACGACTGTCGAAAGAAAATCCTGCAAGGATGTAGTTTAAAACTGATAGATCGTTTGCATTTGGACATGTGGTTGCAAAAGAAGTATTTGCTGAATGGAGTGGAGATCCCCCTGAGACTGAATTGCAGCAGTGCTGCTTTCCATTTGATGGCTTATGCTAACGAGTACATAACCATCATCCAAATAGCGGGTGCCACATGGAAGTGCTACCTAAAGCAAGAAATGACATCAGTCACATGTTGAGCAGAACAACTGCCAAGTATCTGATACAACGTGTGGAAGTGAAAACTTTCACCATTGCCACTGGACTCTGATCCAAGATCAGACATCATCTGTTCCAAGAACAGTTACCCAAATGTTTAATTGTTTGTATCATTAGCAATGCAGCCATCATCGGAGCCATCACTGCCAGTCCTTTTCAGTTTAAGCACAACAGAGGGTCCAAGATTGAAGTCAGTCACGATGGCAAAAAATTGTGTACCAGACCCTTTGAACCTAACTTTGCGCAGAAGAATTACTTGAGATCATACTTGTCCCTGTACAAAGCCACGGGACAGCTAGGGACCAACACCAGTCACGGCATTTTGTACGAAGATTATGAAGGAGGTTACTCTTTGTGGGCCTTTGATTTCACTCCAGAACAAGGCAGTGATGAGGAACATTTCCACCCTATAAAATCCAGTCAGCTGTGTGTGGAAATTCAGTTTGCAGAAGCTCTCACCGAGACAGTGAACATCATCCTGTATGCCGAATTTGACAATACCATAGAAATCAACAGTTTGAGAGAAGTCATTCTAGACTATTAGAGGCTATGGAAGACTCTTATCCCTCTTTGAACGGTGGAGAATCTTTGGAAATGGAATGGGAGGATACCATGGAAGCCGTGGAAAATGAAGAGGGCATTTTGATGAGGTCCAGATGGCCAGAACAAGAACAACATTTAGTGTCCTGTTTTGCCAAACACCTGGCAGATAAAATTGCAGAATTAATCAAAAAAGATTGCTATGGACGTCAGAATGATTTTCCCAGTCAAATTCAACACAATAAATGTCTGATGCTGAGTCAAGATGAAAAATTGGATGAGTATCTGGACGATGCTTGGGGTCTCATCTCGGAAGAAGCAGTGTTGCATCAGTGGTATAAAGACTTGCGTGATCATTCCTCTCCTCCATTGACTGCTCTGGAGATCCATCACATGAAAGCTGTCTTGGCTCAGAGTGTGGAGATGAAGCGAAGAATTGGTTACTTGTCCTAGATTTTCAAGCAAAAAGTCAGAATTGGACTGATGACTTATCATTACCTGTGAAAGAAGAAAAATACAACAAAACAAAATGGATACCTGGGAACTTTATTACCTTTTGAACAACAGTTCGTATACCTCTTCTTGGAATCCTGTCGTGTGTGCTAAAGGTGAACTTCCTCATCACAGACCTCAAGACCATCAAGCTTATGTCATGAACATGGATGACATTCATCTCTCAGGAACCCACTGGGTAGCCGTCTACTTCCCTAAAGATGGTTGTGTGGAGTATTTTGATTTGTATGGATTACCGCCTTTGGAAGATGACATCATTGACTTTATGAGAAGAAATGCCCAGACAACATGATTCAATAATGTGAAATTACAAGGCACAGATTCTATGGTGTGATGACAATATTATGTGTAATTTCTTCATTAACGCAGTCTTGGATATCCCTTAGAACATTTAGTGACTTACTTTGATCATGACTGTTCTAGAAATGATGACAAAGTAGATCAATGGTTTCGTGACTGTTATGGATATATCTTATCTTTAGCTAGGAAACATAGTGTACATCAATGGCTCGATGACTTCCATCAGTGGAAGTGTAGCTTGACTTCACAACACTGTCAACCTTGTTGAAAATAATTTGTTTGAAAAAATTTTTATTGTTAGTTGTTGGTTGTTTGTTACTTAAGTAAAAATTTGTTACGTAAAAAATTTGGTGTTGTTATATGAATTGTTAGTTGTTTGTGAGTTAAATAAAAATGTTGTGTTTTGAAAAAATGTGTGTGTTGTTTGTTTTCAAAAACTTTTATCATTATAAATGCTCTTTGACTTCTCTCTATCCCTCACCATATCAGCTATCATAGCATTCCTACCCAACAAAACCCAGTAGGGATGTTTTCTATTGTGTCCATGCTTAAACCATATAAAGCGAGGCGGTCTGCAGTCTGACCATCCATGGTTGACTCATCCTCCTATGAAGATGTGTTCAAGACTAGCTAAGCTGAACGAAGCCTACGTGAATTTATACCGTATCAGGCAAAACCTGATACCGCAGCCTAAAGAGATAGAGAATGTCAGGATGTTGAAAGTGGTCGAAGACCTGATAGAAGAGCTCTTCAGAGATGAAATCAAGAAAGAGCAAGAAGAGTGGACAGAGAAGTATAGGGGGCGCTCACCAGTTATTATGTACTTTTGACGTATGTATGGTGAAGTTGTTTGCATTTAAAACATACAGTGGAGAGAATGTTGGCATACCTCCTTGCTACTTTAATGTAATATGGCTGACATTTCTTTGGATATTGTACTTTTGGAAATTGTAAATGATCTTAGCACACTGCTGACTAAAATGACTGCTCCCTTGTGCTCCAAAAATCAGCCTGAATTTGTCTAAAGTACACTATCCCTAGCACCTATTAAAATAGGGAAAATGAATTTTGCCAGACTAGACAATACCAGCTTCTGAAAGTGCAATGAATGAATTACCAAATATATAAAATGTAAAAAAGTTATGAGCTCTTTTTTTTTTTACAATTTACCTCGGAAGTTCAGGAAGTGAAAATGACCAAGTGGAGCTAGCACTTTTTTGAATGGTGCACATCTGGAGTAAGGCCAAGCTGTATACTCTATAACCCATATTACACCCATCAATCATACACCAAAATAAAAGGAATTAAAGGTTCTTTGAACAATACCTAAGATATACAAGGTCATTTTTAAATAGCCAGTATAACTAGTGAGGAAACCTGGGGAAATACTTTTTCTTTAAAATTTTAACCCTATGCAAAATACGAAACTGTAGAGCGCCACCATAGACTTCAGAAGCAGAGAGAGCAACAACAGCAGCAGCAACAGCAGGAGCCAGACTTGTCGACTGCCGTGTAGACACGAAAGAGTTCTCCTTCTCTTTCTGAAGAAGCAGGCCCTGTCCTGTAGGAAAGCCTGCAGCCAGACGGGGACGCAATCTTAGAAGAAAAAAGATTGCCATAACTCCCTGAACAAAACAGCCCTTTTCAGGGCTACCCAACACTCTACAAAAGAGATACTAGTCAAATTGCCAAAATTTGCGTTTGTAGTTAAAAAAACAGAAGTGTGTCTATAAGCACTTCATTTCTCTGTCTTGTCAGATAGTGTATGTATGTGTTTGCAAGTAAAAAGTCGACGTGTTTCTTTTAGGTCCGCACGTTCCATGTTATGGATAGTGGAGTCACAGGTATTGTGAGTTTTGTTGTAAGGGGTGTTTTCTTTCACGTCCGTGCTTCAGGGATATAAGTGCAACATTTGTCAGTCTGGCTATAAACAACAACACAAGCTGCTACACAATAAGTCACAATAAGAACAAAATCTCCAACACCAAATGGCATTACCACTGGACGGGTGTCCTTGATATGTCGACGGGGACCTGAGTACTTAGCAAAGACACTTGCTCCCCCCCCCCAAATCAATGCCATAGACATAGATATGCTTAACATTAAAACGGCTCAAACCAAAGGATGAGCGCCTCTGACATTTCGATTGGGACCTGAGTCCCTTCCAAAATAAAAAGCCGCAAGAAGTCAAAACAACCACCTTAAAACTCTCTCCAAGGGGGAAAAAAAAAAAAAATTATTTATTTTCTTCTTTACTTATACACCTGTACCCCAACTCTTCTTCCTCCTTATCAAATAACCTACTAGTCATCTCACTATTTAACCTAATGACTCTGATCATCAATCTACTTTCAACCAAAAAATGACAGTCAACCCAATATAAACAATAGAATAAGGGAGCCCAAACACTGGGACGATCAGGGCCCGCCACACAAGGCGAATTTTAACCAGAATAGAGTAGAACACTATGGCCCCAAATAGACAATATAAGGTGGTCAAAATCCAATGACCATCAGGCCCCGCTGCACAAGGCGGCAAAAACTAATCTACACCAAGTAATCGGCCCCAAATAAGAACAGGTCAAACACCATAAGGCCGACTGGCCCAAAATTAAGTAAATCCAGTAAGACCCCAAAACTATATCTCGTATAAGATGGTCTAAGCCCAGGACCATCAGGGCCAGTCACACAAAGTGACAAAAAATACTGGTATTACCATCCCGGCTGTCATCTGAGGTTTCTACTAAACACCTAATCCCTCTACAGTCCTACCCGTTTATGTCGACATCCTCGGGCCCGAGAAAATATTGGCGACATAGGTGGATGTCGAGATAAGTGTTGGGGGGGGGTCTAAAAAAAAGATACTAGTTAAATTCGTTAGTAAGGGGTGACCTGTCATCAGTGAGTAGCATTTACACTTGGAGAAAACAAACAACGGAAATTTTGAGTACGTGAAGACAAAACCAGTGTGAAATACACTTGTATATTGACAAATTACATTTTGGTTACCTTTGTGTAATAAAATCCACAATAAAATATTGCATCGGTCACATCCTGATATGAAAAACATTGACTACGATATTCAATGTCAGCATTAGCACATGGTTGCATAGTTGTTATTTACATGCTTCAAGTACATGTACTTAAATCAGTCTGTTCCCATCTTATTGAGGCTACCAAGGGGATGGGGCTGTTCACAGGGAAATGAAAACCTGTCAACAAGTTGGTTTAAACAGTACATGTCTGCGTTTTGCACTGCCGTTGGTAGCCATCGTAAATATAAATAAAGTTAAAATGGAAACTTTCACAGCACAATAAACTTGTTTTTATCACCGATCACTTTGGAAACTGCAAGAATCGATCATATTTCATTGCTTTTATTTAAGTCGCCACGAGAGGCCAACTTTATAGGACCAAACAAAAGCCTGTTTTTTTATCCGACTGTGACATTAAAGCCTGGTGGCAAGATCAACTAATTGGTTAATAAAGTACAGGTTGGAACTGGCCGCTTGCCGACATAAATGATTAGGCGGAAAAATTAAAGCCTGACGGCAAGATCAACTAATTGTTGAACAAAGTATGGGTTGGAACTGGCAGCTGGTCGACACAAATGATTAGGCGGGAAAATTAAAGCCTGATAGCAAGATCAACTAATTGTTGAACAAAGTATGGGTCGGAACTGGCAACTTGTCGACATAAATGATTAGAAAACAGAGGATTTGTTCAAGCTGTGACCAAGGGCTTCTGTCGACATGTACGTTTATTTTTTATCTCAACATCAACATAAGAATGACAATTTTGGTAGTAATAGTAGACCAAGGGACCGGGACTTTGCTTTTTTGTCGAAATGGGTGGCTTGTCGACATAAGTGATGTCGATATAAGTGGGTAGGACTGTATATAATAAACCTTAAAAACAGTACAGAGTTACTATTCAAAATTCTTAGTCCGTGCAAGACGACCAACTTTAGACCAATACCCTGGATACAATGGGTACCGTCCTGTGGCTTGGCGCCTCCCTTCCTGATCCACGCCTCCTTTTCCTTGACCAGACATCAATAACCACGCAATGCGTGCACAAATTCCAACCTCGCCAACAACCAAAACATGAGTGAGTGATGGTACTATTCCCACTCACCCCATACTAGAGATGGACTGTAAAACATGAGTGTGTGCTGGGACTATCCCCACTCATGAAAGCCTAACATTCAGGCAGATTGGAACTTATTGTTCTGCTGCCAGATGTCAAAATTAGAGGCACTCTTTGAGTGCATTAACGCCTGAGGAATGTGGCACTAATTCCATTCCTGTAGGAAAATTAACATCCTGCGGTGCAGGAATTGACCAGTGGCGCATGTACTTGTGTACGAAAGCCACTTTAATTCAAACTTAAGTAAGTAAGTACAGTCTGGCTACCCATCGTTGATTCATCAACTACAAAGAATGAGCAGAATCAGTAAGCTTCTGGAACTTCAGATGCACCTGGAGTATGCCAGGCACATACTAGATGAGTTGGCTATGGAGGCCATAGCAGAAGCTGCCAGGATAGAAGAGGAGGAGGAGGAGAGGAAAAAGAAGAAAGAGAAGGAAGAAAGAATCCTGCCTCACTTTATGCTAAGATCTGTGTGTTAGTTGAAGTTGATGGTCAGGGCGCCTCCACAGCCAGTACCAGTACCACAACCAGTACCAGCACCACAACCACTACCAGTACTGCAGCCTCTACCAACAGTACAAAGACCAGTGGTTCACCAGACTGAAAACTGGGAAGAGGAAATAAGGAGACCTCATCATCCACGGGAATGGAATAGAAGAAGAATTACAGAGGGAAGTCTTCACAATTCCACAAACTAAAGACTGGAATGATGAGGCCACTCATCCCCCCCTCAGCGCTGCCAGTCACACAAATAAACTGGGAGCAGGACTGGAGCTGACGATGTGTCTGTGGTGCCAGGCCTGGGAGATGTCACCATTAACTGGGTGCATCTGAAATTCAAAAAAAACATCCCTTCTCAGGGCTATCCTGATCTCTAGAAAAGAGAGACTGATCAAGTTGCCAATTTGTGTGAATGTGGAGTAGTGTAATTATAAGCTTTGGCTCCTTTACTGATGTGTGTGTGTGTGTGTGTGTGTGTGTGTGTGTGTGTGTGTGTGTGTGTGTGTGTGTGTGTGTGTGTGTGTGTGTGTGTGTGTGTGTGTGTGAATGCGTTCATGTACATTTGTGTGTTTGTATGTGTGTTGCTGTGCACGTTTACCTATGTGGATAGTATATAATGGGTTATTTTCTTTCCTTCCCTTCTGTGTGGTTAGTAGATATTGGTGTGGATAGTATATAATGGGTTATTTTCTTCCCTTCCCTTCTGTGTGGATAGTAGATATGGGTTTTTTTCTTCCCATCCCTTCTGTGTGGATAGTAGATATTGGTGTGGATAGTAGATAATATGTGAAGTTATTATAAGGGACGTTTTTCTTCACGTCTGTGCTTCAGGTATATAAAGCATAGCGGTCGTCAGTCTGGCTACCTGGCGTTGACGAGTCAACACCTTTGAAAATGAATTTATTCAATGACTTCAAAGACAGTTGGTACAGGATGATGGATGCAACCTATGTGGTGGAAAGGCTTGCAGATGAATGGAAGTATCCAGGTAGCCTAGACTTTGTGACAAGTAAAGTGACCAGTCTGAAAGTAGTGAGAGATTGGTTAAAGGCATGATAGAGGAGGAAGTGGAGAAATTAAGATGCTTTTAGCCCAAGTATGTTAGAGTGGAAACATTGAAGCACTGGCCCTTGATAATGTCATCAAAGTACTTTTTAAAACAAACAGTGAATTTCACAGAGTGGTCTTTTGTGAAGTGGGGATTAGACCAATTAAAGAAAGCAGAAGAGATGATTAGAAAGGTGCTGGAAGAGAAAGTGAAGAAGATAAAAGATACCTGGGCTAAGGAGAGAAAGGAAAAAGAAAACAGAAAGAAAAAAGAGGACTTTGATAGACTGAATCAAAACTGGATCAAGGTGCAGGAAAAGTTTAGATCCATGGGACATCCTGACTGGATGCCAGAAAATGAAAAGAACAAGAAGAAAGGAATGATAGAGAAAGTGTGGAGATGGTGGAAGAAGTGGAGAAAATAGAAGAATGCAAAGGCCTTTTTCAGGGCCACTTCATTGCCTCGAAAAGATTTACTCCCTCTCGCCTAAAAATTTTCTTAGTCGATTTTATATTTTATGCATAATAAATTTAGGGGCCACTCCATTGCCTCAAAAAGATATCTGTTATCTCTTGCCTAAATTTTTTTTTACTCTATTTTCTATTTTATGTGTGATAGATTTATGTTCATAAATCTATGTATGTGTCATATGTCTGCGTCTATGTCTATCCATTGATATGTCCCACCAAGCGTTCTATCCAGTTCTGTATCCTGCCCTGCTAAGTGTTATTATTGGTATAGTTTCACCGCTGAACTAGCTGAACTTACCCACCACCTGCTACCTGCTTTTTGTTTTCCCGCTGTCACTGTTTGTTGTTTGGCCCGATTGAGGTTAGCCCCATGCAACATTGTTGCCAATGTCCAGTACCGTGATGTCACCCTTCCTGTTCCACTCCTATTCTCCCTATACAAAACCCAACCTATCTTCAACTTTCCCTTGATGCTATAGTGGCCCAGGGAAAATTTTGACGCTATAGTGGCGGGACATCTTTTTGACTGGATTTCGCATTGACGTTATCAATTTTGATGTAGTGCTGGGACACCTTTTTGACTGGATTTTCCATTGATGCTATGGTGCCCCACTATACAACTAATGCAGTCATTTGTGAGTTTTGTTGAACTAGTTCTTGTGGTTGAGATATGACAAAACATTAAATGCAGTCATTTGTGAGTTATATTGAACCATTTGTAATGATTGAGATACGATAATACATTGAATTCAGTCATTTGTGAGTTATGTTGAACTAGTTCTAATGGTTGGGATACTATAAAACATTGAATGCAGTCATTTGTGGCTTGTGTTAAACCAGTTCTCATGGTTGAGATATGACAAAACATTAAATGCAGTCATTGGTGAGTTATGATAAACTAGTTCTCATGGTTGAGATATGATAAAACATTGAATGCAATTATTTGTGAGTTATGTTGAACTAATTCTCGTGGTTGGGATATGATAAAACATTGAATGCAGTCATTTGTGAGTTATTTGAACTAGTTCTCATGGTTGGGATATGGCATTAATGTTGAATGCAACTTGTCATTTGTGAGGTTTTTTCAAGCCAGTTCTCATGGCAACTGGCAAAATTCAATCAAAAACTCTATAATAATTAAAACCTAAACCTCTATCTACTACTTCAGTCAAAAACTCTATAACAACTAAACCTAAACCTCTATTACTAATTCGGTCAAAACTATTAACAACTCAAACCTAAACCTCTATTTCTGATTCGGTCAAAACTATTAACAACTAAACCTAAACCTCTATTTCTGATTCGGTCAAAACTATTAACAACTAAACCTAAACCTCTATTTACTAATTCGGTCAAAAATTTTTTAACAACTAAACCTAAACCTCTATATATTAATTCAGTCAAAAACTTAGTAACAACTAAACCTAAACCTCTGTTGACTAATTCAGTCAAAACCTCTGTAACAACTAAACCTAAACCTCTATTTACTAATTCAGTCAAGAACTCTATAACAACTAAACCTAAACCTCTGTTTACTAGTTCAGTCAAAAACTTTGTAAACTAAACCTTAACCTCTATTTACTAATTGAGTCAAAAACTCTATAACAATTAAACTTAGCCTCTATTTACTAATTCAGTCAAAAACTTAGTAACAGCTAAAACTTAAACCTCTATATACTAATTCAGTCAAAATCTCTGTAACAACTAAACCTAAACCTCTATTGACTAATTCAGTCAAAAACTATTACAGTTGTACCCAACTTTTCAAGTAATAGGACCCCAATATTAAGCTTCTTAGCTTCCTCCCAAAATTTTGCAGCCCCCCCACATGATAATAGTTGTACTTTCAGGCTCCTTTGGAATATAATTATCCCTGAGGCCCCCGGGGGTCCACAGCCCACACCGCTCTATAAAAACTAATACTAGTAATATCTACTGATTCAGACAAAAACTCGATAGCAAAAATCACAGGTGGGTCAGATGGATTACTGTCTTTTTTTAAAAAATGACATCCACTTTTGTAGATGACCCCAGTATTGTTTTTAGTTGATGTTCTTCATGAACTGGTGATAATGAAGGCAGCTCTGTCAATCTTTTACTTTTGATTGTTGTCCTGATAAGATAAAAGAAATGTAACTTCAGTTTGTGGAGGGGGTGACATTGCAGGTTGTGTGCCAAGTGCAGAATCTTGTGGGTGGGGCACACACCTGTCATATACTCAGAAAGTGTTCAGGATTTTTGGAGACTCTAAAAGTGTGTTTTGAGATCTCAAGGGTGGGGAGGTCATTGTGCATGACCAAAAAAGTGATGTCATCCAACTGAGAATAAGCTATCTTTTCGTATAAGCCTATAGAAAATGATTCGAAATTCAGATTGAATAAATGAAAATAACTTGTCTGTTTTCTTGAAAGAATTTAAAGAAAAATAGCATACTTGGCATTGACAAATATCCTCACTATACACATATGTGAAAATATGACATAATCACAACCACACTGACATGAAATAAAAACATACATCATGTTTGTCTTTAGAATCCATTGGATATATATGAGTTTATATAGATACAGTCTTTACTACTCAAAATATATATGGGTTTATATAGATACATTCTTTTAGAATCCATTGGATATATATGGGTTTATATAGATACAGTCCTTACTACTCAAAATAGTTCAGTAAGGAGTTTCAAGGTAATGCAAGTGTCATGAGTGTTTATTTTTGCATTCACTAGAGACTGGATGGTACTGTTGTTCAAAAACTTTCCTGCTGGATTCTCTGAGTGAATCCTGGTGAGAAATGAGTTGTTCTTGACCACCACGTTGGCATTGAAAAGTAAAAAGAGTCCGTTGATTGTCACATCGATTTATGCGAGCATTTCCACTGGGGCCTAATTAAGAACATATTTGGTGACTTAATCAATTTTATTTTGAAAACTGTTGAGAACATAATGATCCTTTGACATGATTACACAAGCTAATTAACAGATAAGTTGTCTTCGGCCAATTACAGTATATTAAAGGTTCTGACATCACAGTAACACTGAGGTGTAGATCAGCATTATATAGTTTTAAAATCATACATATAGACAACTCCAGTGTATTTGCCTTTTGCTAATCTATGCATTGTTGTTTAAACTTTGCAGTGGTTCGTTGAGAAATAACTTGAAAGCTGTAATAAAATGTTCATATTTTTGTTTATCTTATTCTTTTTAATTTGTATTTGACAAAGTTTTGGAGTCCTGATGTTGTGCTCCAGGACAGTGCAACATGTTACCTGTATTTGTTTAGTACAAACAACACAGAGTTGTATAATCAATCATTTCCTTGTGTTCTTGATGACTAATTTTTAGAATCGCTATCTTGAGGAAATAACTAATGCAACAGTATTGATGCATTTGGGGTTTATGAGCTTTATGGCTTCTTAAGCTTTTTGCATCCATTAATATTCAAAACCATTATTCAGATATTTGTGTTGGACACAGTGGCTTATAATTTTCATGTCAATCAATGAGAGTTGCTAGTCCCACCACAATGTTAACAATATTTGGTTCCCTTACTATCTCGCAGCATTACTTTTGCGGCAGTTGATATTTATGGACCCCATTGCTAATGAGTTGTCCAGGGAGAGATGTAGGAAAAACAAAAACACTCAAGATAAACAAATAGTTTTCAGACTCTTACAGCAGATTTTTATTAAAAGAGATTTTTCAGACTTTTGGACTTAGAATTTCCTATGGAAACCATGAAATCACAAATTAAGCAAGAATCACTTAAGGTAGACAAATGTAATTGATGGGCATGTTTGCATCCATTTGAAACTATTTAATTTTTAAGTGATTGCAGTACAGCATTTTTTTAATTTTTAAAAATGTTTACACATTTTTGAACTTTTTAAAATGAAAACCTTGTTAGCACAATAAAACAAAAACCAGTTGAGCTAGAAAAATATTTCATATGCATCTTTGTGTGAATTTCTAAAAGATCTTTTTTACATTTTCAGGCCATTGTGAAGTTTTGATTTTTTAAATACAAATTTTTTAACCTTTTGTGCAGAAGAAAACTTTGTTGACAGGATTAGGCAAACACAACTTGACATAGACAAATGAAATTTGGTTGACTTGTTTCTATTGACAGACAAATGAAATTTGGTTGACTTGTTTCTATTGACATTGACAAATGAAATTTGGTTGACTTGTTTCTATGCATTTGTGGATCATGCTGAGTAGAATAGATTTTCAGGTCATTACATCAATTAAATTTTTATTTTTTTAAAAACCTTTTTGTTCCAGGAGTGGGGGTGGGGTGTAGTTTATAAAAAAATATTGGAGATATCAGAGTTGACTAAATTTCTAGAGCTTAAATTAAAATATAGATGACTGTATGTTCCTGCCAGCTTATCAATGTGCAAGAGTACATATATTCTCACTTATGAGTCCAATTGGAAACTGCTCAGACAGATCTGCTGTCACATAATGCACTGGCAGATTTGAGACTGTGCAGTTTGTTAGGAGTAATTAGTAGAACAAACATCATAGACCCTGATCTGCAAGTGCATTATGCAATGGTAGATCAGTATCATAGTTGTTTGCAGTTTGACTTGACTTATAAGCAAGTATATGTGGTATTTGCACATCCCTTGGCAGTGAAGTACATTTTCTCTGGCAGTGTTAGAAATATGAACTTGAAACAGAAGAATATTATTGATTTGTCCCTGGAGAATGAAATTTAGAATTCAGTCAACTTTTCTAGGGAATGAGCTTTAGTGCTGGCAAATCATATGAATACTGTGCGATGAATACAAGGGTATGATAGACCTATCCAAATGTCAGTCTCTTGAATACAAGGGTATGATAGACCAACCAAATGTCAGTCTCTTGAATACAACGGTATGATAGACCTATCCAAATGTCAGTCTCTTGAATACAAGGGTATGATAGACCTATCCAAATGTCAGTCTCTTGAATACAAGGGTATGATAGACCTATCCAAATGTCACAGTCTCTTTCATGCACATGGCCTTCTACACCATAGACTGAATCATCGAGAACATATTGTAAGTTGTTTGAATGTGCTATGCATTCAACTTAAAATAAATATAATTTGAATATAAACTTTGGAAAAAGGCAAAGAAAGTACTTTTTCTGCAAATATAATGTACATATTTTGCAGCTTCTCTAAACTCCTTAGAGGGATTCCATTTGACTGTCAATGTACTGGAACAGGAAATATCTGGTATTGGGCATCCAGACTGCTTCTTCGTCAACTTGACACAAGTAGACTGGACCAAAGTGGAAGATAAACATGTAAGATTTTTCTTATAGATATTCCATTTGTGACTGCTGTAACGCTCAGTTTCAGTTTTAGGCATATTTAGGCATATATTAGAAATGGTCATACCTCTTGGATGGAATATGTTCAGTGCATTGTGTTGCCATGGAATGTGAGGCAGGCAAAAAAATGGTCCACCTGATATGTTGAATTTATTTTGAAGACTAATACACTGTATAATCCAGCTGTCTGATTGTCCTGATGAATGATGGTTGGGTAAAAACTTGTTTAGAAAAAAGTAGCACAGAATTATAACAACATTATTGTCTTTGTTCTGATTGAAGATGAGTGACCATTTACAAAATTTTTTGGGCCTGAGTTCATATTTGCATTTATGTCACTGTATACACATGACAAAGGCTTGTAGGTTATATGAAATGTACAGAGATTCTAAACTTTGTAGAAATCTTACAATATGAAATAAGTAATTATGTGATGGCGGATCTGGGGTCTGTGCAGTTTGCAGTTGGACTCATCTTATAAGCAAGTATATATGGTAATAGTTTCTGTTCTGCTAGACAGTACCATATATACTCACTTATAAACCAAGTGCAACTGCAAACTGCACAGACCAAGATCTGACTTTCGGAGTTATCAGTAAAACAAACAAAATAGACCCTGATCTGCAGGTATATTATGCTACAACAGATCTGGATGTTTGTTGTTTGCAGCTTTTCTTGTTGTATAAGCTAGTATATACGGTACTTTCCACATCAAACAAACACCACATTCTCATTCAAATATAAACATAGAGCTAAAATAAATAAGATGTTAAAACAATAATTACTGATGATACTTTGAGGAAAATGGTCATTTGTAGATTTATTTTGGAAAATTTTTAAAACCATCAATGGCCAGTGGCCTTTAAAAGTAGTGTTTTTATTGGCAGTTGCCTGACAGTCAAAAGATGTTTACAGCAGTTAACAGTTGAATTATATCAAACAACTGCATGCATATCTGTAGTGGCATTGGCTGTGATGCTTTAGGGTGGTTTCGTTCTCTAGCTTTCATTTGCATCTCATAATGAAAATGAAGAATTACATCAGTGATGGTTAAAAACTCCCCGTTGTTGGTTACAAACTATACCTTTTCCGGGTGCTAGTCCCCAGTCTAAGGAGAATATTCCCTCTTCCAAAATTAGTAATAAAAAACAACATGATCTCTGTTTGATACTATAGTCTACTTTTGACAGTTCGAATATTGTCCTTTTCCTTTGACTCTCTGTGTACTTCTATACTTGTCTCTTGAGAACTCAACACTTCATTATTTATCTTTTGACATTTTTACTGTCAATCGTATCCTTTTTAATATGTCTGCCATAAGACAGTTTTTTATGGTATGATGTCCATCTGTCCATTGATCTATCAGTTACCAGTTTGGTTTCATACAGTAACTTTAGTCGTCCACCATCTACAGTTACCAAATTTTGTGAATGGATTACACCAAGAGCAAAGAAGAAAGATATCAATTTTGGGCTCAATGACCAAGGTCACTGTGACAAAGAATGAGAAGTTTCTGTGCATAATAACTTGAGTTCACCATAATCTATAGTTATCAAACTTACTGTTTAGCTTGTACATGGAGTAAGGAAGAATCCTATTGATTTCAGGATTGCAAAGTCAAAGGTCAAGGTCATGGCCATGGTGACTGCAAGAAGAAAAATAGTTTTTACATAGCAACATTAGTTTTGCAAGACAGACTTGGCCCAAACTTTATAGATGGGTGGGATTTAGGGTAATAAAGAAGGTCAAAGGTCAGATTCACTCTAAATGAAGAAAAATATTTTCTGTGCAAAAATTCTACATAGAGGACTATTATGTACAGGACAGGCATATATTATGCTGTTCACAGTACTAATTTTGCTTTGGAACATGCCTTTTGTGGTTGCCCCACTTGCTGTAGAGATCTTTTTTAAAGGGCTAATCCTTAGAGTAACCTCATAAGATTTGAGGGATCAGCATCTCCAGTCCCTGGCAGTGGTACCACTCCTGGTTAAACTGATGAAGAAATTCCCCCATCCAGTCCATGACACCCACTCCTTTAAAGAGGGCAAACATTAAAACTGTCAGACCTTGTTTGAAACTCCCTTCCACCCATCTTAAGCAAAACATGGTGACTAGAGGAGGTAGTCTTCTGACTTTTACCTCTTCTTAGATGAGGTTGGCAAATGACTCCCTAGAGATTACACCCTCTCCTAACAAGTTCCCCTCCTTCCAAATCCCAGAAGGAGCCAAATTAAGCCATATTTTTGAGGCTTGGTTGGACCTCCTGGATAATTCATGGAACCTTTCCATATCAAGAAAGGGTTTACTGGCTTTGCTTCTGGGACCCTCAACCTCTTGCAATTAGCCCCATTTAGTTCCACCTGTCATAGTTGGTATCTAAATGAAAAGAGTTGTACACCCTTCTAAGGAAGGGTGCATAGGAGAGGGTGATAAGTGTACGAAGTGCAGGACTTTATTCTAAGATCTTCTTAGTTTCGAAGAAAGGGGGAAAGTTTTGACCCATCATCAGTCATTCCCATTTGAACAAATTCCTTGTGGAAAATTATTTCAAGCCAGAGACGATCAACTCAATCAGGAATGGCATCAGATCAAATGTTTAGGTGGTCACCATAGATCTCCAGGATGTTTTTCTTCATATACTCATCTTCCAGGCCTGCAGTTTTATCTGGGATATGAGATCATTCAAGTTTGGGCTCTTCCTTTTGGTCTAGCTTCTGCTCTCAGAACCTTCCTTAGGGTGATTGGTTTAATGGCATCTCATTTAAGGTCCTTAGAAGTTCCCATTCATAAGTAATTTGATGACTGATTGATGCACAGCATCTTCATACATGTCTGTCTGAGGGATCTGTCTCTTTGCTGGGCCTAATCCCCAATCTGATCCATTCTCATAATTTCATTTATGTGAAAATTAAATATCCTCACCATCAAGGAATAGTCCATGTTTTTCCTAACAGAACTTGCTCTCTTGGCAGTGAATCAGAAGTCTTTGTTGTCTGCTTGTTGATACCTCTTTCTCCTGGGGACTCTGAATGCAGCAGTGGACTTAACTCTAACTTGCTTTTAGCAAACCAGATACCTCACAAGGATTCTCTCTGCTCAAATCCCCTTAAGATCCAAGTTTCATCACAATCTTAGTTGGTGGACAAATCAGGACAACTTCTAACTGAGTTCTGATTTTAACACTCGGGCACCTCAGTCCATTCATTACACCTATGCCTTGGATTACATTGGATGGCTCACCTTGAACCTGGGAGTGTAGTCCTGTGGGCCATGTGGTCTCAGGTGAAAAATATTCGCATCACATCAATAATCTAGAAATGTGGACTGTTTTTTTTGCACTCCAAGGGTGCATCAGCTGCATAATGCATCTCTATGTTATGGTTGCTATATACAGCGTCTTGGTCATAGCATGCATCAAATATCAAGTTGCGATCACACATGACCCTTCTCTTTGCTTGAATGTTTGGAATATCTGGCATTGACATTTCAGATTATATCACTCTCAGAGCCAGCCACATTCTTGGCAAGAGGAATATTCTGGTGGACAGCTTGTTCAGACAGGGGTGACCAGTCCTCGTGGACCATTAAGGGCTATAGAGCAGACCTCTCAGACATTGATAAGTTCTCCATATGCTCCATTTTATAGGGTCAGAATTATAGGGTTAGAATTACATCTTTCAGACCTGGCCAGGTACTGCAAGTTTCAGATCAGTTTCTCACTTGTTATTGCTAAGGTAGAACTTGTCATGTGTTCTTTGGTCATTATCTTTGAGTGAAGCTTCCTTTGAGAATCTTATTGCTAAAGCAATCTTCCTTTTCTAGCTTCAGCACTGAGAAGGAATGAAAGTTTTACTTTGTCAATGGAAGGAAAGCTGTTTCTATCTCACTACTTTGCCAAACTTTGTTTCTGGCTAAGAATCAGCTGTCTGTACCTCCTGTTCCTGTTTAAAGCCCAAGTCACAGTCAGATCTGTGCTTAGGATGATCAGGATAGCTTAGGATGATCAAGATAGTCTCCATTGCCCAGTTAGAGCCTTATGGTTCTCAGTCTGCCTCAATCAAAAGAAAGAAGGAAGGGTCATAACCTTTTTTTTTCTCCCACGAAAAGATATATGTGAAATTATGTCAGATTGTTTGGACTGTTGAATGAGCTTATAATTCTCTTACTGATAAAGATCTCATAAAAATCAAAGCTGATGAGGTCAAGACTTTTGCTGCAGCTTGGACTTGTTTTTAATGGTTTCTTTCTGGACCATATCATGAAAACCTTCTTCAGGTGATCTCACTCCAATACTCATAATTTTACCATCGATCATTGTTGCAGTGAAGTTAGGGCATTTATGCTTTCAATCAACCCAACACATTGTCAAACCATCCTCCAGTCTGCAGTAAAACATCCAAAAATAATGACTACCTCACTTTGACATCTTAGGGCATCAGCCTTCCACTGGGTTGTTGATTTTAGCAACTCAGTAATAGCAGGTAATATAATATTGCTATTAAAATGTAGCATTTGGGAATTTGGGATGTTAAACTAATAGTAAGTATGTAATACTAACCTGTTATTGTCCAAATTATCCTTCGCTCTGAGCTCAGATGTTCTTTTAGTCTTGGTCCAAGTCAAAGCTGGATGATATTTCAGATGTTGGAAGTAGACTGAGGTATCAGTCTGGGATCATGTTGCTTTTTTATCATTGACCTCCTGTTACTAATTGTAGGAGGAACTAATCTCCTTGGACAGGGGACTAGCACTGGGAAAAGATATATTAACATAATAATAGCTGGTAAGTATTACATAATTAAAATTAGTTTGACCCTTCATACTACATTTATGTGGAGTACCAGTTGCTATACACCCACCATAAAGTGTCCATCTGTCTCTTCCCGTTTGTTTCCACACAACAACTTGAGTTCTTGGCAGTTTACTTTTTTGCATCAAGGAAAAAGCCTATTGAATTTTAGATTGAAAATATCCAGGCTGCTGTTAACAAAAGAAGGAAAATGTTTTCCACACAATGTTCTTAGTTTCTAATTATTGATCTGTATCAAACTTTGATCTTGACTAGTAAATAGAAAAAGGTCGAATTCATATTGATTTTGGGGTTAAAAGCTCAGAGGTCAAGGTCATTGAAAAACGGTTTCTGCAAAACAATACAAGTTCTTGACCATTTACCTTTGCCAAAGTTTGTGGATGGCTTACACATATGATAAGAAAGAAGCCTGCTGATTTTTGGGGTCAAAACATGAAAGGTCAATTTCGCTGTGACTGAATGGAAAAGAATGTTTTTATCATAATAACTTTAGTTTATACTGTTGGTCAGAGTTTGTGTAGGGCTTGCACTTAATGTATGGAAGAGACTTGTTGATTTTGTGGCCAAGTCCAAAGTCAAGGTTATTGTGTTGTAAGAAAATGCACAGTAACTTTTATTGCAGAGTAAGTTCCGTGACCAAACATTGCAGATTGCTTGCAGTTTGGGGAGAGAAAAAAAAAACATTACATTTTTGGGTCTAAGGATCAAAGGTCAATGTCACGTTAAATCTATTAAGAAAATAAAGGTTTCTGCACAGTTTGTTTAATAAAAAGTCACATACCTTGAGGAAAGGTCAAGATCATTGAGGCTTGTTGGTCAGTAATTTCCAGAGTCAGTCATGTGCTACTTGTGCCTGCCTGGAAAACTAATAAACATAGGAGCAGGCATGTAATATGTACATTGAGCTCTTGTTGTAGGTCATGTGGTTCCTACCTACCATGAATTTAAAGATAAGTGCAAAATAATCCTGTGAAAACATTAAAGTCCTTTTCCCAATCAACAAATCCAGCTTTTCACTATTGTCTAAATGGAATAATGGGCACATATTTACCAAGAACTGATTTGTTAATAAAATTCCTTTTTTTGTGTTAATTTTAAATGATATTGACATTTACTTCAGAACTTATCATGACTCGGATTTTCCATAGATGGATGAGTATGAATTACTGTGTAAGTGTTCATTACAGCTGTCAATGCATTATCAATCAGCTAGGCCTTAGGTACTCCGGGGCTGAGGCATTCTGCCTCTTTACAGTTATCACCCCTGTGTACAATAAATTTTTACCATTGAGCTCATGACAAATTATTGAAATAATTTAAATGATTTGATTGACTGATACAGACTGCTGGAAAAGTTCTGACTTCCCTGCTGTCACCACTGGGAGGCGCTATAATTATATCATGAAAAGGATTAGCCCATCAAGTTTGTTCTTGTAATAGCCCTTCAAGCTTGTTCTTTCAGTAGCCCATCAAGATTGTTCTTTTAATAGTCCATTAAGCTTGTTCTTTTAATAGCCCTTCAAGGTTGTTCTTTCAGTAGCCGATCAAGATTGTTTTTTTAATAGCCCATCAAACTTGTTCTGTTAATAGCCCATGAAATTTTTTTCTTTCTGGTATGGTAACTTTGCCAGCTTTGTGCATCTTGAGTTAACTGTATTTTCTAATGTCACTGCCAGTTAACTGTATTTTCTAATGTCACTGCCAGTTTGCCTCAAAATATTTGATTGTCTGTTCTGTTTTTTTCATCATCTTTTGAATATTTACATAAACTATAGCTTTGTTGGTGATTGTTCCCAGGTCTGGTGAATGTACACAGGTTGAGTTATCTGACTTTGGTATCCAAGGATGGCATGTTTTTTACAGTTGATGAAGCATATTTTTGTCCTAAAAATAACTGACTAAATAAAGTCATTAATTATATTTCTTGTTTCTTTGTCATGTTAAAGAAGAAGAATCCTTTATTAATGTACTTAGATATTGATCACCTCTTTTTTCATAGAAGGTGGTATGTTTATATAATTTCACATGTAGCTTTTCAAGCCATTATTTTGTAGCTGTCTTTGACACAAGCAAACTCACATTTTTGTGTGTGTGTGATTCTTTCTTTTTAATATTGGAAAATGAATGAAAGATATTGATTTGATAAATTCTTTTTTTCTCCTATAATTTTTGCCACTTTAAAAGTGGTGCTTTTGGCATTTAAAATTATAACTTTACAAAAGGGTTCGATCCCCAGCTGAGCCATACCAGAGACTTATAAAAATGGTACTAACAGCTGCCTTGCTTGGCGCTCAGCATTAAGAGGTTAGTGTTAGGACTGGTTGGCCTGGTGTCAGGATAAAGTGACTGGGCGGGACATCATGCTAAATGTCTGCAGCATGATGCCCCAGTACTAGACATCACTATAAACTGCCACACTGCAGACATTGTAGCGATATGACTGAAAAATTGTTAAAGCTATGTTAAAAATCCAAATCACATGCACTTTACAATAATATTTGGATCTAGTGCTGTCTCTCATGAAAAAGAGAAAAAAATACAATGTTCTTGCAGAGTCATATTTGATTCCTAATAATTGTTGGCTTAAGTCAAGTACTACCATACTATTTCTAATAATTCTTGGTGTGAGTCATATACTACCATGCTATTCCCAATAATTCTTGGTGTGAATCTTATATTGCCATACTATTCTTAATAATTCTTGGTGTGAATCTTATACTGCCATACTGTTACTAATAATTATTAGTGTGAGTCTTATGCTGCTATACTATTCCAAATAATTCTTGGTGTGAATCTTATATTGCCATACTATTCTTAATAATTCTTGGTGTGAATCTTATACTACCATACTGTTCCTAATAATTTTTGGTGTGAATCTTATACTGCCATACTATTCCCAATAATTATTGGTGTGAGTCTTATGCTACTATACTATTCTTAATAATTTTGGTGTGAATCTTATACTACCATAGTGTTCCTAATATTTTTGGTGTGTATCTTATATTGCCATACTATTCTTAATAATTTTTGGTGAGAATCTTATACTACCATACTATTCCCAATAACTCTTAGCATGAATCTTATATTGCCATACTATTCTTAATAATTCTTGGTGTGAATCTTATACTACCATACTGTTCCTAATAATTTTGGTGTGAGTCTTATATTACTATACTATGCCCAATAATTCTTGGCATGAATCTTATATTGCCATACTATTCCTAATAATTCTTAGTGTGAATCTTATACTTCTATACTATTCCCAATAATTCTTGGCATGAATCTTATATTGCCATACTATTCCCAATAATTCTTGGTGTGAATCTTATGCTACCATACTGTTCCTAATATTTTTGGTGTGAGTCTTATACTACCATACTATTCCCAATAATTCTTGGTGTGAATCTTATATTGCCATATTATTCCTAATAATTCTTGGTGTGAATCTTACACTACCATACTGTTACTAATAATTTTTGATGTGAATCTTATACTGCCATACTATTGCCAATAATTATTGGTGTGAGTCTTATACTACCATACTATTCACAATAATTATTGGTGTGAATCTTATATTGCCATACTATTCCTAATAATTCTTGGTGTGCATCTTATACTACCATACTGTTCCTAATATTTTTGGTGTGAGTGTTATGCTACTATTCTATTCCCAATAATTATTAGTGTGAATCTTATATTGCCATACTATTCTTAATAATTTTTGGTGTGAATCTTATACTACCATACTGTTCCTAATAATTTTGGTGTGAGTCTTATACTACTATACTATTCCCAATAATTCTTGGTGTGAATCTTATATTTCCATACTATTCCTAATAATTCTTAGTGTGAATCTTATACTACCATACTATTCCTAATAATTTTCGGCATCTTGTACTACCATACTATTCCTAATAATTCTTGATTTGAATCTTATACTGCCATACTAGTCCTAATTATTCTTTGTGTGAATCATATAAAGCCTTATGATTCCTAATAATTTTGGTGTCTTATGCTACCATATTATTCCTAATAATTCTTGGGGTGGTTCTTTTATTACCATATTTATCTGATGGTTAGACCATTCCTATTTTTACATTTTTGCAAATATTTGCTAAGGCTATCTTTGCCTGATAATAACCAGACCACCTATTTTTATGATAATCCCACTCCAAGTTTTACCAGAAGAGCTTATAGGATTGCCAGTTGTCCATTGTCCATCATTTCTCTGTTACTGCTACTCTTCCTAAACTATTGGAGGATTGCAATGAAACTTTACATATTTATTCATCCTAAGGTCTTCTTGGTCCTAAATAAAATTAATGCCAATCTGATATCCAACATGGCTGCCATGCAGCCATCTGAAATATCTTTTATCCTACTGATTGGAAAGTCATATTGACATGGAGTTTTCATGGGAAGACTTCTTATGATGTCTAGTTGGTCATTGATGAAATGGTTTAACCTTAAAATCCATTATGGCCTCTGCATTGGAGGATTGATAGGAAACTTCACACACACATTGGTTTAATTGGCCCTCAGTGAAAATGACATTGCTCAGACACGCAGCATGGCCACCATAGTGGCCAATTTGGAAATGTTATTTCTAATCTACTTGATTTGATGGTCATATCAACATGAGGTTTTTGCCAAAAGACTTCTGATATTGTCTAGTTGGTCCTAAATAAAAATGGTGCTGATGTGACATGTAATCTTGATATTGCTTCTCCTTCTTAATGGAAAGTCATATTGACATCAAGTTTTCACCAGAAGACTTTTTATTATGTCTTGTTGATCCTAAATGAAAATGGTTCAGTTTGGACATCATGGAAATCTTGTAATAACTTCTCCACCTGAATGGAAAATCATATTAACATGTTGTTTTCACTGGAAGTTATCTTATGGTGTCTAGTTCATCTTAAATGATAATGGTTCTGCTTGGACATATATTATGGCTACCACAACAGTCATCTTAAAATTTTGTTATTGCTTCTCAAGAATGGTTGGTGATATCAGTGTGGTGTTGTCACTGAAAGACTTCTTATGATGTTTAGCTGGTCATAAATGAAAATGGTGCCAATCTGAAATCCAATATAGTCGTCGCTATTGTGATCCATTTGCACAAGTTTATTACGATTTCTTATCTTAAACTACTTAGAGGATTGCCATGAAACTTCACACACATATTTATCCAAAGGTATAGTTGGTTCTAAATGAAAATGGTTCCACTCAGGCATCCAATGTGGCCACCACACAATGGCCATCTAGAAAAATCTTGTTATTGGTCTTTTTCCTGAGTGGATGTTCATATCAAAATGGGGTTTTCACTAAAAAGCTTCTTTGATGTCTGATTGGTCATAAATTATGGGCAGTTTTCTTAAAAGATTTTCAAAAGAGAAATATTTCAAGAAGTCCAGTTCTAGAAAGGAGTTTGTCATACTTCATTTCCCATGTTGTTTGAGGGATGTGATTTAAATGTGGTAGGTTAAATAAATGGGTTAGATTGATATGCATGATGGTTTACATTTGTTTTCTTTGCTCATTTTTGGGTAAATTTGATGAAATATTGTCAAAAAATAGATATTTTGAGAAGTTAAATGATTGTCTATACTTTAGTAAACATTGAAGGATTGTACTAAATTTGTGCAAGCTAAATTATTAGTTGTGAAGATGCACTATGATGTTTTAAAATTTTCTTGTGGCACAATCTTTGTAAATTTCTGATTTGTTTTTGTTATCAAAGGAGTATTTTGAAGAATAGAATTTCATGTGAAGATTGTTATTACATACTAGTTTATGTTGATCTGTTTACTGGCACTTATAAACTATGTAAGTCATTGATACAGAATTATGAGGTACAGTTAATGTACTGGAATGTGAGGATATGCATGTACATTTAGTTCCTGACATGTTATTATCTTGCCTGGATTGAAAATGTACTTACAATAAGACACAGTGATCACCATACTTGTTCATTGATCATTGCTTCTAACTTTCTGACTTCAGCTTGAGGTCCAAGTCTTGTTCCTCATGTTATTATCTTGCCTGGATTGAATTTACTAACAATTAGACAGTGGTCACCATACTTGTTCATTGATTTTTCCTTCTACCATTCTGACTTCAGCTTGAGGTCAGAGTCATCCCTGAAAGGACTGTAGTTATTCTGATTGTTGTGAGATTAATTTTTGTCAGAAAAATGAATTAAGTTAACTAATTGACATCAAAGAGTTAAAATGATATGTGTTTGAAAGGTCAAAGGATAAGATACCAGTATATGAATCATCAAGGGGATTAGTATATCATGCAAGTGATATACTCTGATTGATATTCCACATATAACAGTCACATTAATTATGTTCTCAGGGGAGAGGGACATGATAGATTCTGCCAGGCTGTGGGATCATGGGTTTTTCACAACAGCAATCACTAGCCACTCAACTTCTGAAAAACAATTAGGGAAAGGTCATGCAAATTATATGCCATTCCCACAATTCATTGTACCCCATGCGTGCTGTGGTTTTGTTTTTTCAAAACAAAAATTTAAAATGAATTTTTGTCAAATTAAGTCTTTGTCATCCAAATTTACTGGTGACCTCAGTCAAGCTATACTAAGGTAGATTTTAGTGTTTGAGTACAAACATCTGTATGATTGAGATCTGCTGTGGATATTTACAGAAACTATCTATTGGTTTCAATTTAATTGTGTCCTAGAGTGGTATAAAAAACTGATTCATTGATAAGCCGTAAAAAAAAATTTGTGCAGCATAACAAGCAGCAAGTTTATGAATGTCAAAATGGAAGATGACCAGTTTCTTTACAGTGAGATTGTCTGTTATGGTTGATACTGTAGAGCAGGTGGAAAGATCTCATGTTTCAATGCAAACTGAAGATGTGACACCAAACGATGACACAGAAATAGTTAGCACCTCATCTACAGGGTATGTGGAAGGGGAACTGGAGGCTGAGAAAAAAAGAATAAAAAGGAACCGAAATTCTGAGTTTAGTGGTTGAGGACCTACAAACTCATTAAGGAAAGTTGCTGTTTGTTGTTGTAGGGTTTAACAACCATTTTTCAGCAGAAGATAGACTATGCATGGTGGCCAGTATAAATGGTGGATGAAGATCCCGGGAAAACCCTGGAAAGAACCACCGACCCATGAGAAGCTACTGGCAAGTGTTCTCACATACCCACATGGGCAGAATCTGAGACTCGAACCCACACAGACAGAGGTGTGATGGCAGTGATCCGTAATGGTGAGCATTTTAGACCACTTGCGGCCCCAGTTAAGGTAAGAACCAAGAGGAGGATGTTCTGTGTTTTGTGTCAAGAATGTAAGAAAGATAATCCATTTACTAACCAAAATGGTTGCACATTTCACACATCAACTTTGTCACTGTATATGGAATCAGAAAAATATTAAACATCGAAGTGAATAAAAGTAGTCATCTAGATGATTTTCTGTTTTCTGAGGCTTTGAAGAAGTGGAAAAATTTGAGGCAGATAAGTATATTTACCAGCACAGCAAACTAAATTAGGTATGCAGATACCTTATTTATTTGTTGCAAAGGAAGTGATATGAAGTTGTCATATGCTATCTTACATTACCAATGCACATACCTTATAATAATGTTGTAACCCATCAGCTACCCTTTGTCCATGTCCCCCAAGATTCCCACCTCACCCACCCTGGAGATAGGTGTGGGGGACCTCCCCCTCTTAAGAAAATTCATGGCAGCATCTCTGCATAGTGACTATGTTCAGATCTTATAGGTTCACCCTAGTATCTGTTGCTGTGTAGATGGTCAATAAACACCAGTTTCAACCACTTAATGCAGTATGCTATAAATAGAACCAATGTTACATAAATGAATCCATATAAATAGACTTGCCTGGAAAATTTTGAGCAGTGTAGTATGTTAAGTGCAAATTAACCATTACTCATTTCACCTATTTTGTACGGATTTGTTATCTGTAGGGTTTTAGAGTAAAATCAGATCTTTATGGCCGTATAATTATTTGTAGTTGAAGAATTTTTAATATGCTTTAAAATAAGAATTAATTCACCATAACATCACTTAAGTTGTGTGACTGACTGTAACTGCATTTCTTAGCCTGTAAATATAACAATTCACGGCCTACATCAGTATCACCAAATCATCAGAATCTGATCTAATTATCAAAGTCTTTGTTTCCTACATCAATATCAGAACCTATATCTGACTTACGAAAGCCGTCATAGTTATAATTCTATTAATTCAATTCTTGAGCATGCTGAATGAAGTCTCTGATCGCCATTTTGGATAAGGGAGAGTCCAACCCGCTGCAGTTTTTGAAATAGCAGATTATAACTTATCTTAAATAGAAACTTCGGATGTAACATCGTGCTTTTTTTTCTCAATGCCCATTATAGTTTTTAATAGGGTTATTCCCCAAATGTGTCACTCTGACACCCAGCTCAAAATGGCCAGTGTTTTGTGTAGGCATCCAAATGCTTTTCTATGCAGATGGTGAACAGGCATGTAAATGCACGTGACATGTGAATCAGATTGAGGCATCAAAATGCGCTTCCACTGAAATGTGGTAGAGACATCCAAAATGTAATTGTGTTTGGTAAAATTTAAGAGTTAAATGCTAACATTGGTCTCACACTTGCTTGTCTGCAGCATATGTCTGAAACCAAATAGAGACAATGATGTAAAATTTGCAGTGATACCTTTCCTGAAGAGTTCAAGAACTGCATTGGTTTTGGTGACCTTGACCTTGTTTTTGAAGGGTTTTGAAGGTTAGTGGCAGACTAAAACCTTATTGTAGCACTATAGATAGAAATTTGTCTGGCCAATATGTCAGATATCATTTTACCAAACTTTAATTGTCAAGCTTGTATGAAAACTTCTCTCCTTTCTTTGATAGCCAAGGTTCCCATATATTAACCTATATTCACCTTGGCAGATTAATCAAATATTTCAGTGCTTTGTCCAAGCCACATCTGTTGGATTTCATGAGTTGCCTCATTTAATTAAAAAGTGCAACTAACGAGTTGTGTGTAACAGAAGTGCATTGTACATCAGCCAAAAATGGTGGGGATAATTGAGTTCAGAAGGATACTTTGTAAGTTTAACAATCGAAATTGGCTGTGTACCAGATAGAAGCCATGATAGGTGTATCTGAGGGAAAGGATGTATTTGTGTAGACACTGATCAGCAGTTGAAAATTGCTTATTTATTAGTCCATTCCAGTTGTATGCTCCCATATCTCAAACATGTAGGAACAGTGTTCATATCTGAACAACTTGGTTATGATTGGATGCAGTGGCTTGCTGCCGCATCCAATGAAATTCACAGACCCAAAGCACTGAAATATCTGATTGATCCACTGAGGTCCAGGTAGGTTAACATATCAGAACCTTGGCTAGTGAAGATGCAGGATCCCAAGCACAAATTAGGTTTGAATTTGCATCTCGCCAACAAAGCTGTCATTATTGTGTAGATGTCATTTTAAAATTTGTTGTGCTCAGCTCAGTATTGCATGTATTTTAACCTTGTAGAATATTACTACTTACTTGGAAAAGTGAGTCACTCTAAACTGTTCATTCAATGATTACATGAAGTTATTGAAATCTCATTTTTTCTGCTACTGTTCATTGGGGCTGTACAAGTTTTTTTTCCCAGCCATCTACATACATCTCAAGATCTGAGAAGTTGGCATAGGACAAATGAGGAGGTTTGCAAAATTTGGTTAGGAGTTTCAAAAGAGGGAGGATTTTCAATGAGAATGGTAATTTTTTATTGTGGCACATTTCTTTGACTCTTTTCTTATCCCAAGCAGGACCCAAAGCTTTGTGACTATGTGAGTTCTTTTTCTCCATTTGTATGAGACCTTCTGTGTGATTTCCAAGTCAGGGAACATTGTCATGACTAGATCTGAAAGTGGTATTTTAGCATTCGGAGTTAAGGCATATTTAGATATCTTGACAACTTAAAACACTGAAGCCAAGCCACAGGAGTAATAATAATAATAATAATAATAATAATAATGCTTTATTTGTAGAGGGTGACTCATTAGTCAAGGACTATTCTCCCTTGAGGCCCTCTTAAGGAGAGTATAACAATGCACATTATATGAAGATAGCAATAAATACTGTTTATTTTAACATATTTAGTATTAAAATACTAAAATTCCATTATGTTTATTTATAGTAAAATTAGGTTATTTAATGTTCTTACAAATTTTGTTGTATTTTATTGTCAAGTCATACTTCTGTGGCCAAATGTACCATGTTTTATGCTGATCAAGCTTTTTAGTAATCCATCCATAATCGTTAAAACTCCAGTCCTTTTTGGAATTATGTCTGATCACACGTAATATAATCCATGTCAAAAAAAACTTCAAACACTGAAGACAGCTGACCCTGCTGACAGAATCAAAGAGATGTTAAAGTGTTTTATGCTGCTTGAAATCAGCAACTTAATTGTCTTGCTTAAGCCAGTTTCGAGTAACATGATCATAGGCAGTTTTACAGTAATATTACTACACTGGAACAAAGTGTGAAAAAAAAAATAGATTTTTTTTTTAAAAATAATAATTTTGCATACACTGGAGATTTCAATGAGTGATGGTAGAGATGGGAAACACAAATCTTCTCATGAGGAAAACCCTCCCATTCTTTGCATATGACCGTCTTTCACCATTGTTTGGAAAGTCACATTTTAGCATTACCATAATAATAACACAGCCTAAAGGGGAAAGCTTATGTACAAGAGGATTGTACTGGAAAATAAAGTTGGTGCATAAATCTTGTGAATAAAGTTGGTTCTTTCATTATTGAAGAATTTTACTTACCTGTGACTTAAAGTTTGCTGTCTGGCACTTGTTTGGCAGAAAAGTCTTCTAGTCCTGATTTGTCTGAGTTTATACAGCCTTGTCATAATACAAACATTTTTATGCAGAATATTACAACAGTACACCTGCTCTGTTGATACTGTTCATTCTAAACACAAAAGTAACCAATGATACGTGAGGTCACCTTACATTGAGATATGCTCAATTTTGGTGGCAGCATAATGTGTACAAAACATGGAAATTCAGCATTTAATGATGTGGTCACATTACAATAGGTTCTCAAAAGCCAAGAACTGCAATTAAGTAGTATTGCAATGTTTTTCAAATAAAATTTGTCAAAATTTAGGACAAGGCTTGTTTTCAGACAGAGTCATTCTTGGTAAATTTGTGTCTGTTCTTATGGATTTTTCATTAACCATGGACTTGTTATGGATGAATTTGGCACTAAAACAAATATGAATCCCATTCAGATGAAAATATCCATTTTATATGAAGTGCGGCAGAATACTGAGGGACTTTTTAGAGAAGCCTGTTTGTATTCATCACAGGCAGGAAAATACGAGACATTGAAATTCCCTATTTCACATTTCACTGACTACATTAACGGGGAATGTCCATGAAAATTTCCATGCTGCATTACTTGACAGATGTTAGATTCATAAATATGGAAAATGTAAATAGTTTCAGAAAAATTCAGTTTTATGGAAATTTTTGCTCAGACTTTTGAAAATGTTAACATATATAATGTGTTTGGCACTGCCATATTGCAGAGGTAAAATGTAGGAATGATAGGAAAGCAGGAGAGGATCTCCAAATGGTTTGCTGTATCACAAGGTCAGTGTGCTGTATACACTACAGCTGAAAATGTTGTTTGAGTACAGCATTTTCATAAAAACACAAATTTAACCACTCTAAACCTCAAGTATTGTTTGCTTTTAATTGAACTGTACCTTTCTGGCAAAGAAGACTTATGTTTGTGTCAGTTCCTCAACCGAAGTCAAATAACAAAATGGTGCTCTGGTCACAGCAGCTGTCACTTGAAAACAGATACATTTTTAAAAATTTATTTGGGCAGGAAATTTAAAGCATTGGTTCCTATTTTGCTTCATCATAGGAATATCTGACTATAGTATGTTTGGCATAGAAATACTGTTAACACAAGTTTAAACTGTGTATAGTTATGTTTGGTATGGAAGTACTGTTATCACAAGTTTCACCTGTGTATAGTTTTATATGGAAGTACTGCTGTCATAAGTTTCACCTGTGTATAGTTATGTTTGGTATGGAAGTACTGTTATCACAAGTTTCACCTGTGTATAGTTATGTTAGGCATGGAAATACTGCTATCACAAGTTTCATCTGTGTATAGTTATGGTTGGCATGGAAGTACTTTTATAAAAAATTTCACCTGTGTATTTTTTGGTATGAAGATAATGATATCACAAGTTTCACCTGTGTATAGTTATGTTTGGCATGGAATTACTGGTATCACTAGTTATTTTTGTGTGTAGTTATGATTGGCATGGAAGTACTGTTATCACAAGTTTCATCTGTATATAGTTTGGCATGGAGGTAATGATATTGCAGGTTTCACCTGTGTGTAGTTATGTTTGGTATGGATGTACTGGTATCACAAGTTACATCTGTGTATAGTTATGTTTGGCATGGAACTACTGGTATCACAAGTTACTTCTGTGTATAGTTATATTTGGCATGGAATTACTGGTATCACAAGTTACATCTGTATAGTACATGTTGCCTTTGTGAACACAAAGTGACTTGATGATGTCACATGCAGACTTAGCAGTGACATTTGTATTGTGGCACTTTCAGGTGATTTATTTAATAAAACTACAAAGTACTTTCCATTCTGGTATGGAGATCATATAAAAGATGCCTCCTGCATACCATCCATTTAGAGTTTTCAATAACCTATATTTCTTAAATACTCTTACAGTACATATGCAGTCATAAAATTGATGGCAGGGTCCAAAAATTCTACTTGTCCATTTGTATTTACAATTTTTGGCTGGAAAAGGACAAGTCAATCATTCAAGATGGTTGAGTGACATTTTAAGCAGATTAAACAAATGACATTATATAAGAAAGGAGGTCATTTAGTCAACTAACCAATCTTCCGTGTGGCCTTCTTCAGTTACATGTATATGATGCACAATTTCTACAATTTGTGTTTGCCTTTAAACAACAGTGCTATGAAAAAGTAGACAGTTGATCTACTACTAGGATAAAGTAATTTTGTTAAAATCAGAAAGGAAGAGGAGTACATACAAATTCATACACTGACAAGTAGTGAATCTATGTAAGACATTACACATGAGTGCATGAAAGTACCTAGGCTTAAAAAATACTCCAGTTCTACTGAATTACACAAAGTCATACAAATAATTGTTTATGTGAGTGTTGACCTAAAAAGCTTCCTAAAATCTTTGGATGAGTCAGCAGACCTAAATAAGCTCAAATGATATGACTTAGTTTCACTCCAGAATAAGCCAGACTCTTTTAAAACTCTGAATTTGGTTTAGGTAAACTGTTGCATGAGATGGATCTTTGTTCATATATTTGTACGCCTTCCACAAATTTAAAATTACCATTAACATAATCGGGAGTCAACCCTTGTAAGGATTTGTAGACTAGCAAAACCTTTTGAAGCTGAGTTCTCTGTTGAAATGGAAGCCATTCAAGGGTTTTAAGAAGATTTATTGATGGTGTATTTATATCAGCATTAAAAATAACATGAGCTGCACATTTTGTAAAAAAAAAAATCAATCTCTGTCTTGATTTTCTTTATCAGTATTGTACTGTATCACTATTACCCTAGACAGAACAACAATATTCTAGGTGTGGCATGATATATGCATTGTAAAATATCTTTTTCTGTTCTTGAGGAAGAAATTTATTTTATTCTGTTCAAGAAATCAAGCAGTGAGATTACTTTTTCTAATCACCTATCAACTTTCATTTTCTAGTTCAAGATATTGTCAATCATGATGCCAAGTTGTTTTCTTTTTTTCATTTTCAGATGGTTCTATACTCTTTTCATTTTCAGATGGTTCTATATTGATTCCCTGAGCATTGCTTTGAAGAATTCTTTTCATCCTTTACTTTTGAATGACTACATTCAAGCATGGCTTTGGACTTGACTACCTTTATGCATGTCTTTGAACTTGACTACCTTTAAGCATGTCTTTGACTTGACTACCTATAAACATTCTTTGACTTGACTACCTATAAGCATGTCTTTGACTTGACTGCCCATAAGCATGTCTTTGACTTGACTACCTATAAGCATGTCTTTGACTTGGCTTCCTATAAGCATGGCCTTGGACTTGACTATCTATAATGACATCTTTGATTTGACTACCTATAAGCATGTCTTTGACCTGACTACCTATAAGTATGATTTTTGACTTGACTACCTATAAGCATGGCTTTGGACTTGACTACCTATATGCATGGCTTATAACTTGGCTACAAATATGCATGACTTTGGACTTGACTACCTATAAGCATGTCTTTGACTTGACTACCTATAAGTATGGCTTTGGACTTGACTACCTATCAGCATGGTTTTGACCTGGCTACCTATAAGCATTACTTTGGACTTGACTACCTATAAGCATGGCTTTGGACTTGACTACCTATGATGATGCGTTTGATTTAACTACATGTAAGTATGTCTTTGCACTTGACTACTTATAAGCATGGCTTTGACTTAACACCTGTGAGCATTGCTTTGGACTTGACTACCTATAAGCATGACATTGATTTGACTAACTGTAAGCATGGCTTGGACTTGACTACCTATAAGCATGGCTTTGGACTTGACTACTTAATAAGCATTGTTTTTACTTGACTACCTATAAGCATTGCTTTGGATTTGACTACTTATAAGCATGGCTTTTGACTTGACTACCTATGATCATGGCTTTGATTTTACTACCTGTAAGCCTGTCTTTATACTTGACTGCCTATGATCATGGCTTTGAATTGACTAACTAAAAGTATGGCTTTGGACTTGACTACCTATAAACGTCTTTGGACTTGACTACCTATAAGCATGGCTTTGACTTGACTGCCTGTGAGCATTGCTTTGGACTTTACCTACAAGCATGACTTTGACTGGACTATCAATAAGCATGTCTTTGGGCTTGACTATATATAAACTTGACTTTCACTTGGCTATTTACAAGCTTAGCTTTGGACTTGACTACCTATAAGAATGGCTGTGACTTGAATACCTTTAAGCATGGCTTTAACTTGACTATCTATAAGCATGACTTTGGACTTGACTACCTATAGTATGATTTTGGACTAGACTATGTATGATCATGGCTGCATTCATCTTCATTGTAACCTGTGTGCTCAAACCTGTTGATTACTTTAACCAAATAACAACTTAATTTAGTGCTAAGCTCTTGGCCAGGTGATTTGATGTTACATAATGTTGCCGAGTGGTCTAAAGCGCTGTCCGTTATGAATCACTACCATCTCACCTCTGTCTGCGTGGGTTCGAGTCTAGGATTCGGTGAATGTGGATATGTGAGAAAGCTTGCCAGTAGCTTCTTGTGGGTCGGTGGTTCTTTCCGGGGATTTCCCGGTTTCTTCCTCCACCATTAATACTGGCCGCCATGTATAGCCTATCGTGTGCTGAAAAATGGCGTTAAGCCCCACAACAACAACAACAACAACATAATGTTGTGTCATCTGGGAACATGCTGTTGATGGATAGTTTGATCTGATATGGTAAATCATTGATATGCATTAGATTTACTCTTAATATATAGTAGATTTTGTGTTAATATACAGGAGATTTAGTGTTAATATAAAATAGATTTAGTGTTAATGTACAGCAGATTTAGTGTTAATATACAATATATTGCAAGTAAAGTTTTCAAGTCAAAATTTGATGTACTCCACAACAGGGACAAGAGAACAGTTATAGCATTATTTTGGATTATCATGAGTTCTCTGTAATTGGTAGAAGTGCATGCATACGGTTGTTCTCAAGATGAAAAATCCATTACTTTGCTAAAATAATGTTAAGCTGGCTACTTATCCCTGTTGTGGAAGAGATCCAACTTCCAGGCATTATTTTTTGGTTTATTGGATACTTCAAAGACAAATGCCCTCACAAATCTGGATTCAATACGAGACATGGCAAACACAGATTGGAGAGCAGACCAAAAGGACTTTAATAAGGTGACCTACTAGCAATTTTCAGTGATTATGCAAGTTTTTGTATTTTCTGTTGTGTAAGTGCATTAAAAAAAAAAGTATATGCATCACATGTATACGTCATGGCATGCAAAAATAGATTTGTAATAGGCCTTAATATTTTTCTTATTAAGTAGTAAACTACCACAGTTACTTTTGGTAAAAGCTTGTGCACCTTATTTTTTAGTAAACTTCATTAACAAACTTGAAATCAATAATTTTTTTATATACTTCATTGAGATGCCTCCAGCTGGTAGAAGGTCTCAGCTGCCTCCATAGCAACCTTTTGCATCTTTGGCAGGTAATTGTGAAATCATTAAAGCTGTATTTCCTTGCAAATTATGGTAGCAAATTGGAATCTTGACATAAATAATTTAGCATGTCTTTTAATTAAATATTCATGTAATGAACAAACATTTGCAGTTAAAAGCATGCAGCAAAGTAGCATGATATGCCTTAGCCTTTTACCAGTCATCACCAACCCCCAGCCCCTTATGCAAGTATGTAAAAAGAGTCCTCATCAAGTTCAATGACCGGGGGATGGATCTAAATACCAAAACTACTGTGTTTTTGTTCCTACTAACTAAATTTATATCCAGAAGTTTGAAATCTATCATAAAACAGTGTATGGAGAGTCGTATACATGCACATCTGGTTGGGCAGGATCACATAATCATCTCATTTTCTTCAAAAATGATTGAGATAAAAATGTAAACAAGAATAAAGATAACATGGAGATATTTCAGGAGATTCCCTTAGTGATTTACTTGGTTATTTAGTTTTTAGCTCTACTGGTCTTGGACCAGAAGATTTTATGGGATATGGGATGGTCAGTTGTTCATTATTATTATTATTATTATTATTATTATTATTATGATGATGATGATGATGATGATGATGATGTATGGGGGGGGGGGCAAGGCATTCCCCAGTGGCCAATTAAGCCTCCCCACCTGGTCATCAGATCATCTGGAGTATTGCTACTGGAGGCTGGAGCCACTTTCTGATCAAAACAATCAAAGGTATTGAACAGAAAGCCTCATTGTTTGTTGCCATGCACTTTCAGTGTCAATAGTTTTATTGGTATTATTCTGCACATCTGCCATGCTGTTGCATTGGGCTTCTTGAGGATCTTACTTAACAACAACAACAATAGTAATAATAATAATAATAATAATAATAATAATAATGACTTTATTTGAAGAAGAAGCTCATTTTATATATATATATATATATATATATATATATATATATATATAAAATGCACAGTATTTGCAAGATAGGTATCTTTTGACCACAAATGCTATTAAAAACTAGACAACAGATTTATTGCTACAATAAAATATACACAAAGCTTCAAGGATGAGTACATACAGGGTTCATACAAATCATAGCAGTAGCAAACATGTGAAAAACATTGCCGGTGAGTACATGATATAATAATGTTTTAAAGAGTGGTAGTACTGAATTAAATAAAATCATACAAATGATTGTTTCTGTAGATATTGACTAGGAAGTTTTTTAAAAGCTTTGCATGAGTCAGCTGACTTTAAAGAAGGTGGTATGGAATTCCATAGTTTGACTCCAGAAAAAGCAGACCTCTTCTTATAAAACTCTGAATTTGGTTTACATAATATAACTTGTTGTTTGAGATGGATCTTAGTTCATATATACGTATATTATCAACAGATTTAAAGTTACATTTAAGATATCAGGAGCCAATCCATTATGTAAGGATTTATAGACTAGTAAACCCTTTTAAAACTGAGTTCTCTGCTGAAGTGGAATCCACTTTAGGGTTTTAAAAAGATTTGTTGGTGGTGTATCCAAATCAGCATCAAGAATAACTCAAGCTGTTCTTTTTTGAAATTTTAGTCATCTTTCCAGATTTTCTGTACCACTATTACCCTAGGCTGAACAACTATATTCTATGTGTGGCATAATATATGCATCGTAGAATATCTTTCTCTATTCTTGAGGGAGATATTCTGTTTAAGAGATAAAGCAGTGAAGTAACATTTTAAATTACCTTATCAACTTGCATTTTCCAGCCCAAGATATTGTCTATGATGATGCCAAGTAGTTCTTTCATTTTCAGACTGCTGTGTATCCATTCCTTTTATCATTACTTTGAAATAATTTTTCTCAACTTTTACTCTTGCTCTACTACCTATGATCTTGACTTTGATTGGCTGCATTGATCTATATGCCACTGTGCTCACACCAGTTATTTATTTTTACCAAGTCTTTTGTGCTAATCTGATGGCCTGTTGATCCAGTGTTTTATAATGTTGTTTGATATGCAAACATGTTGGTGATGGATAGCTCAATGGGATATGGTAAATCATTGATGTACAACAGAAAGAGTAATGGTCCAAGAACTGATCCTTGTGGAACACCTGACTTTATCAGTTTCTTATCTGAAAGTTTATTTGCAATAGAAACTTGTTGTCTGCCCTCAAGATAGGTTTGAATCTAGTTAAAATTTCATGGTTAACTTGATATCTTCTGAGCTTTTCCAGAAGGAGTTTGTGATTTACAAAGTCAAAAACTTTTAAGTTCAAAAAACAGTGCCTACAAGGTTGCCTTAATCTATTGCTGTTAACCAATCATCCACCATGCTGGTTAGTGTGGTCTAGCATGACTATCATTCATGGATGCCTGATTAATTTGAATGTAGTAAATTAAACGATTCCATGTACTTTCTGAATTTATTACTAACATGCTTTTCTAATATCTTTGAAAGTGATGATAAAACTTATATTGGTCTATAGTTATTCATATCAGAAAGATCTCCCTTCTTATGTATTGGAGTTACTTTTGCCAGGTTTAGCCCATTTGGAAAATACCTGTGGAAATGATTAGATTGAAGATATACATTAGTAGTGAAGGTGCAATCAATTTAGTTTTAGGAATTTAGCACTTAGATTATCTAGACCAGTAGACGTTCTGACGTCAAGTTGGTCTAATTCATTGAAAATGAATTAAAAACTTTTTTTAGCTATTTTGAAGCACTTTTCTTTGCTATTACTTTTGAGGAAATATGCTCATTTAATTCAGCACTGGAGAAGCTGTTATGAGCTGTGAGATCCACGAGTTTTTCATTGATATTCACAAAATAATCATTGAGTGCATTTGCAGTTTCAATGTGTTCTTGCTGAATATCACCATTTTCATCACTGATACTTGTAAGTGGCACGTTATGGACAAATTTGACCCTCAACTCACTGAAGGTTTTCCAGAGTTTTCTAGGGTTCTTTTTCATAATATTATCTGATATTTCAGTGGAATAGTACGTTTTGCTTGGGTTCTGAATCATTGACTTGACTCTGTTTCTCAATAATCTGTACTTGTTGGTATCTTTTAATTTATGAAATCTATTCCTTGTCTTAATATCATTCAGTATATCACCTGTAATCCAGTTTGGGGATTTTGTTGCTTCACTCTGATAGGAGCATGAGTGTTTAAGGGGTCTGTAAACATAGCTATCCAAATGTCGAGAGCATCTGATGGGTCATCAAAAGATTCAGTTACTGACCAAAGGATATCTTTCAGTTAGTTAAGGAGTATTTGTGAAATGAATCTTTTCATTATTTGATACTTGATATATTTGTGATGATAAGTTTTACTTTTTTGACTTAATATTCATGGACAGCATATAGGATAATGATTACTTATGAAATATTGGGCTGCTGTGGCTTCTATAATATTGTCAGCATTGTTAGAATAGATGTGATCAATTAGTGTTTCAGGTATTTCTGTTACCCTAGTGGGTATATAATCTAGTTGTTGATAATTCAGGGAATTCATGGTTTTAATCTAGCTGTGATTGGTGTCATAAAGCAAATTATAATTGAAGCCTCCCACTAAACAGACTTCTTTGTTTTCTATATACAGAGCTTCAAGCTTATTTTGAAATATAGTATACCAAGTATTGTCAGTGTTCGGTGGTCTATATACACAGCCTAATACAAATGGCTATTGGACATTATGTCTCATTTCTAGCCAGATTATTTCCATACCAGTTTTCTCAGATCATATCATTATTTGAACGGAATGCCATCCTTAATGTAAAACGAGAAGTCCACCATCCTTTTGGAAAAGTTGGAAAAGTTGGTCTTTTCTTTGAAAACTTTAGTTATGAATTTTAAGTTCATCATCATGAAAAGCTTCATGTAAGAAGGTTTCACTGAACACAAAAATATCAGTTACTGAATTATTGCTGGAAAGAAGTAATTTGATTTCATCTAGTTTTGGAAAAAAGATAATGGCTGTTCAGATAGCAAATTTTGAGACCTTTTTGCTTAAGCCATTGATTTTGAGATGGTTATGAGTTTTGGCGGTTTTGAGATGAAGATATGGAATATCTGAATTAATATTTTCACTATCAATATATGAACCATAATATTCCTCAAAATTTTATTCTCTACAGTGTCCTAAATCATAACTAGCAACTGTTTTTTTAGGAGATTTTTTAATGAGTCTTGAAACATTAGCACATTCAGTGATTATCTCAATAGCAGTTACCACGTTAGGGTCACTTTGGTTGAGGGAGGCACTTAAGGGGATTACACCAGAGGTACTTCCATGGGCATCAACACTCACTGGTGTACCTGTAGTTTGTTTTCTGTCACAAGGAGAATCACATACTTAGTAGACCTTAAAACATGTTTAGAAAAATGTGTTTGGTTTTTAAATTTTTCCCCATCTTCATTGCCATTACATGCTAATATAATACTGCATATTTGAGTTGAATATATCTCAGTGTTTTGCCTTTTGTCCATATTGTAGACAGACACTGTATTATGCTTGTGTGTCTGCATGATTGTACATTATGTCCTTGTTCAAAACAGTTGAAACATCTTGAAACATCTCTCAATTCTGATTATGGTTAGAACACTTTGCATGGTCCCACTCGGTTTGTGATCTTAGAGGCATCATAGGTGTCCTTTAGTATTCCAGGAACTAAACCAGACTTGGTCACACATCCATGTTCAATGTCTGTCATTTTGTAATTCCACTCATAACATAGATGTTCAGTTAGAGCATTCAACTCATGAATGTCTGTGTCAATTCTTAGGCATGCACTGCATAGATTGACTGAGTATCGGTTGTTAAGATTTTCGAACTACTGTATATATTGTTTAGGATGTTTAAATCTGGTCAATGTGAACATTGTTACTTACATCATTGGTACCAACACTGATTATAATGGTGTCATATTGAGAAAGGTCAATTTTTCCAATGGCTTCATGTATATGACTAGTTTCTGCAACAGGTAGACACTTAACTTGAACCCGAGCTTTCAGACCTCTTTCATTTACATATTTAATAATAGTCTCCAATTATGAGAGTGTTTTTTTTCTGGAATTATAATGTTATAAAGACCTCAGGGCTGCACCTTTGGAAGCTGAGACCATCTTTAGAGGACTCATCCCTACCATGGCTTCCAAAGATCTGAAGGATCATCAGCACAGAACTTTTACACTGCCTCAGCCAGGAAGGGTGGTAATGTGACTCATGCTCAGAGTCTCTCTACAAGTTCTTTAAACAGATGCAGTCTCATGTCCAAACCATAACTTCAATTTAAGCCTCAACAATTAAGTCCAAGGTGTGTTAACTGATTTACAGACATGGGACTTTAAGAGGGTTCTAAACAATCAATCTTCCACATTTTACTCGTGTATATTTATGGTCACCAAGAAAAGTAGGAAGTTTCATTTCGTAATTGATTTCTTCCCATTAAACTGTTTATTCCTCACATCCTCATTCAGGAACACCATGCATCTGTCAGATTGGATGACCTCCATTGACCTTCATCTTCCTTACCTGCACATCCTGATATTTTGTATACGCTGCAAATACCTCTGGTGTTGCTTGGACAAGGAAGTTTTCTTATTCCAGGTTCTGCCATTTGGAATTGCTTTCACACTGAGAGTATTCACCTGATTTATGGGAGTAGTAGTGGAATACCTCCAATAAACAGGAGTTATTTTATTTAATTATCAAGGAATTCAACGACTTGCTGGCTTGCTGTTTAAGTGAAGTCCCTCCATCAAGATCTGTTTCATTGCTGGTCAACAGCAATTCATTTGGCTCTTTTACCCAGCTTCAAGAAGTCAGAGCTCATTCCCTCTCTGGACTTTATTTACATGGGGATAAACTTTCACATGAACCAGAACTTAATTGGGGTCTTACATGACTGGATATAATGAATCCTGATGCTTCTAGATGTGCTGTAAGCCCAGAGATCATTGTTGGCGTCCTTTACATATTCCTGTGGGGAACTTGGAATGCTGCTGCAGATTCCCTTATGATGACACCATATGTGTCCGCTACAGTTTCTCCTTTGTGCAAAGTTTTCTCTCTGATTTGACTATACCCAATTTTCTTCACCACTGGCATTGATGGATGAACTGGGACAGTTTCCACACAGGGGTTCCCTTGCATGCATTACACTCCTGTCTGTTTACCAACTTGTCAGATTCCAGATGAGGCACTCATTTTGAGCCAAAGGGTTTAATCATCCAGGGTCATTGGACTCTGGACAGATCATTCCTTCACATCAACAATTTAGAAATGAAGACTGTACTTCTAGTGTTGCAGGTTTGCAGCAACAGAGTAAGGGGTTGATGTTGCATGGTTTCCTCCAACAACATGTTCATTGTAGCTTATCTCTGATATCAAGGAGGCACACATGCCTCTTCCCTTTGCATGGAGGTCTGAAACGTTAGCAGCTGGACAGCCTCCAAGGATATCACACATTCTGAGCAAGAGGAATGAAATAACCTGACAATAATCAGTCCAGGACAGGCAGAACAGGCCTCACCTTCCTGTCACAACACAGAGCTCCCTCCCACACAACAGCCCTCACATTCTCCAACCTCATGCTTGGTTCGTCTCAATCCATCTGTCTGCCAGAACGTGTTTTTGGGCTAGGTTGCCATTTGCATCATTCAGGGAAGGAGAGATTCTACATCCAAGGTCTATGTTGCCTGGTGGAGATGCTAGCTGCCCCTCCATGAGTTCAGTTGCTGATTTCCTTTTCTTCTTTTTGAGTTATGTAAGATGTTCAGTATTGACTCTGAAGTGATACAGAGCTGCCATTTTCAGCACACTTATATTCTCTCAGTGTTTGGACAGTTGGTTTGGATTCACACTGTTCTGACTTTGTTAAGTATTTTGAGGTCCAGAGATCTCTCTTCTCTTCTCTTAAGCCCAGGATCTGTTTTCTCTTTTTGTTGTCTTTAATCAAAATCCCATATCAGCCATTGAGTGAGACTTCCTTCCAGAATCTTACATTTAGGCCTATTTTTACTCAACTTGGTATCCGTCTTGTGCTGTGTCTGCTGACCCTGGCTGTCCCCTGTTTTATTGCAATTATGAATCTCTTTCAACTTTTTGTCATCTGGGTTTTTTAAACTAACTATCAATTACCTTTGGTAGTTCCATTTTCTATAGAGATCCACATTCTCAGCCAAATCAGTGCTGGAGAGATCAAGATAGGATTTTATGCCCTGTTAGGGCACTATATTTCTATCTCAGTGTCTTCAAAGGAAAAAGGAAGAGTTGATCATGTCTTTTTCTTCGTCTTATTTTTTTAGGGTTCCATTGATATTTTGGCTTCCACCATTTCTTGATGGATTGCTGCTTCAATCCAAAGAGCTCATCAGTCCCCTTATGGATAGAGACCTTTCTTTTATGAAAGTCAAAGCCCATGATGTTCAAGGAGTCACTGCTTTATGAACCTCCTTAAATCATTCTTCCTTAGAAGACATCATGAATACACCATTTTGGTGATCACATGGTACCATCTGTGAGATCCTTATGTCTCAATTTAGTAGCCATTGAAGAGGTTCCTGTTGTTCATTGCTTTATTGAGGTTACCATTATTAAAACCCAAACACCAAGCTAAAAGGGCCAATGTCAGAAACCTCATGATCTGTCACCATAGCATGCAAGTTACATCCTTTGTTTGTGAAATTGATCCACATAAAAGAAATCCAATATTTCAACATATGATGAATTGCAAGGTATAATGAGCTGTTTGCAAGTTACTGATTAGCACTAACCCATTTTGGATAGAAATGGGTAGATTGTGTAGAAAAAAACAGACAGAAATACCATAATGAGGGTTATAGATGAAAAATTATTTTCTTCTAGAATGTTCATGGTATTCTAATCAAGAGATGCCTTTTTACAACAACCTTTTGGGAAACATGGCAGTTTAGATTAACTTTTAATCTTTGAAAATGCAAAATGCTGTCCATTGCTTGTGAATTTAACTACTAAACAAACTCACCTGTTGAGAATATTTTATTGCCTTAGCAATTATTGGTTGTTACAAGTACATGTAATTTCAGTTAATTTAATCATTTAAATGTAGAAGTGAATATATGTATGTGTATTTGTTTGTGTACTTTTTCTCCATGACAGTATTAGTACTTGTACCTTATTCTTGTCTTATGTCAGCCATTTCATTGTGATGACATACTGTTGAATGCTATTACAGGTATGCCCTGCTATACCTCAGTTCACTCAGATTGTTTCATTGTTACATCACCAAATAATTTAGACCCAATTTTACTGTAAGTTGTCTGTAATTCAATTTTACCTCATTGCTCATGCCCATGCCCATGCCTGGTCACTGTCGTCTTTATTTTGCAATTGTAGGATTCAGATCATATCTCCATGATTGAACTCTGTTCTTACTGTATATACAGTACTGTATCTGCCAAGTTTTTAAAATGTCTTAAAAATGTATTCAATTGCATTCAAAATGTTTTAAACTGTGTTTTTATATTTATGTACTGTTATATTTTCAATTTCAGTGAAATATATCAAACTTAGCTGTGTTTTTGTTAAACCTCATCAATTTTCTTTTGTTGCCTATGTGCATGCAACCTGCTACTAATACAATTATTACCATGGGAATAATTTCATCACTATATGTATTTTCACTATTTGTCATACTTTTGATGTTCGCTTTCCCAGTGTAACACAGGGTGACACCTATACATACTGAATTGATGGTTTATCCAAACCACATGTAATACCTATTCCCCTAGAGGTGCAGATTGGTATAATTGAAACCTGTTCATCCAGGCATCTATTTTTTTCATGTCTTCATGGTTTGGATAAACGAGGTTATATTTTACTAAGCAATGAAATTCAAACATTCACTGCAAGAAACATCCAAAAGAACTTTTTAGCCATGTACTCCAAACAGATTGTGAGTTTGCTATGATTAGATAATTGTTGCATTGATTAAAAGTTCATTAAATACATCAATAAACACTTTTTGAAACTTCAGATTGAAGTGACATCCCTTGCACAAAGTCGGAGGTCATTTCAAGGTAAAAATACATTATGCTGAAAGAAATTTTCAATCAGATTTCTTATAAGAATTATTTAAACACAGCAAATGAAAGAATTTGCTCTCAGTTTACAGTAGACAAAATCTTGTCTGTAACATACATAAATTCTTTATTATTTCTGCATTCAGTTGTTGATATTCCTTATGAACAGAGGCTGATTGATCCAAATGTCTTATGACTTTTGGAGTTCTTCAATGCATTTAAATCAACATATTTTGCAAATTGTTAGGGGTGGGGGTAAAGTTATTCATGTATACACATATTTTGTTCTTCAAGTGTCATAATCTAGATTTGTGCATTCTTAATTTCATGTACTTTGGTATTTTCAGGATGTGATGTTCCATTTTGACTGTATCAGTAGTGAGAATCCAGTAACAGTCTTCATCATGGTGACCAGTAGCCCAGCCCCTAGCAACAAAGCTCCAAGAAAGGATATAGCCATCCAGCTTCCAGGTCAGTCAGTTTCCCAATCGACATAAAAAATTTACTTACTACAGTGTTTTCCGCAGGATTCTAAAATAGGTGGTGCTGTGGACCTCCATCTTTTTAAGTTTGGGGTCCACAATTATTGGCAACCAAGAAGGCAAATGTCATGATCTTAAATTTTGGATAGTACAAAAAAAATTGAAAAGGAAAAATAAAAAGCTGAACATGTGTACACCTCTCCACATTAACGTGTGCACAACATGGTTCAAAAACAATAGACTGCAGCATAAGCAAGGGCACACATTACTGAGATACTCTGAAAAATACCTTTTTCTAGTGAGGTTGCTCACTCTTCTGTATTGATTATCTTTATTTTCAATATAACCAATCTCTGAAATATTCTTAAAAACACTACACTAAGAGTTTTCATTATACATCACTTGCGATAGTGACAACATCGTGTATTACATCACTGCTTTTTGCATGTGAATGTAGATACATTATACTGTTATTATTGATTTAGAATAAAACAAGTCTAAACTGGATATTTATTTTAAGGAACAATAAGATTGAAACTTGATTATTTATTGTTTGTAAAAGATTGATGCTGTGATTGTAAGTAATAGCAGAATTTCTGGTAATCCTTGTACAAACCTCTGAGTGCCAGTTAAGGATTTCAGAGTTCAGTACAAACTTCAGCACTCACATGTCCATAATGAGCCATGTTGGTGATACTAAACTTTTCATGTGCTGAGTAGGCCTTTCTCTCAGTTCCCTTTCCATCCTTAATAACATTTGTGAATTTGTAATGTTTTACTGATTAATATTAGGTATTTTAATTATGCTGCTTACATAATAATATTTTAAAGTGTTCAGTTACTTTTTATTCCTTCAGAGAGGAAGTGGAAAAGTGGTTTAAAGATGTTTTATGCATTATAGTCAATTTTTTGTTAATTTGACGACTTTCTCTATGTAAATGGATTATAATTGTTTTACTTGTTATGTGTCTATGCTCATACTAAAGTAACAAGAAAAGAGTGAAGCCAACAAGCTTTACTAAAATTTAACAAATAATTTATTTCCCTAGAAAAACAAGGTAAAAATGAGAAAAAGGACTTATGGTTTATGAATCAAATCCAAAATTAATCCAAGAATTAAAAAATATAAGTCCTATCAATGAAAAGTCCTAAATGAATCACAGTTCAAATCCCAATGAAATTCAAGATGAAAGGCGATGATGTCTTCGATGGTCAGCTTTGTACTGCTGTGTCAAACAGTTCTTTGTTGAATCACAGAAAATAATATTCCAGCTTGGAATTCCGAATAAATTTCAATAAATGTCTTTGTCCAAGAATTCTGTAAGGATCACTTATATATATATGTGTTTTCCAGAGAAATGAATTACTAATTCCAATAAATAAAAATTCAACTCAAACTGGTCACAGCAAAACACCTTTGAGCTTCAAAGGTTTAAAGGCCAACTGGCTGGTTTTTCTCAAAATAACAATTATACAGTAAATTAAGATGCAAAACAGATTCCCATATGAGGGTCACGTGATCACCTCTTAGAATGACATAAAAACATTTACATGCCTAACATCATGTACTCTAGTATGTCCTTAGCCAAAATTAATGGCTCTTACTCTGGGAAAAAAAATAAAAAATTAAAGAAAGATTGTTTACTCAAAACTCTATCTGATTTCTGAATCAAGGTCAGAAAATAGATACATTGTTTCAACTACTGGTTGTTTATCAGGTCAAACAGAACTGAACGGAATTTCTAAAAAAAAAATATCAAATCCAGTAGACAAAGTTATCATTACAATAACATATAATGGAATAAAATAAATTTAAAAATTTTTAAAACTAACAATCAAATAATTAAATTACATATACATAACATACTGTAACCTATTTTGGTGCTTGCCATTTCTAGCAATAACTATGAACTATCTTATTCAACTGTATTGAAAGAAATTAGGCAACATTTTAATATTGTATAAGTTTATATCATAATTTATCAGTATTTTAATCATCTGACAAAAATGTCCAAAACATTAATTAGACTAATTTGAATATTATCAGTTGTGAACTTCTGCACTCACTTCTCCCTATTTTTGTAAACTTTTCCCTCTGCTGACTGGAGTGAGATGTCATTTTGTTCAAATATTAAAGGCCATCATTGATCCTGTTTAATCATACAAAACTAGGTCAATGTGACCCAGTTGTCGTGAGTGCATGACTTTTATATTAAGATCTTTGGACCTTATTTTACCTACTCATATGAAAATTGCACTGTTGGAATGCATATCAAGATGTGTTCCTGTCGTGTACAAACTAGGTCACTGTTACCATATTTCTACAATTGAGCATCTTTTATGTTTTTGCTAGTATTTGATTTAGCCTTAATATTCTGGACTCTTTTTTCATTCAGGCCTGGAAAATTGGTATACTGATAAACTAGTATAGATTGATATTACATTATGACACAGTAATTGATAATCATTTTGAACCAAATTGGTTGAATAAAAAAATTTGTAAAAATTCTGACAAATACTCTGCTAGTCATGAAAAACTTATGCTAAGTAAATAGAATAAATATAACAAAACAGCTCTTTTTGTGTGAATCAGTCATACACTTCAGGAAGTAAACAGTCAACTATTTACAGCTGCATGCCTTAGTCTTCATTTGCATCTGTGTGCACCACTAATGATGTAGTTATTGTTTTCCCATATTGGTAATAAATGGAATATTAGGGTCTAATTTTCAGTGGTACATTTTGCTATATCCTCAGTATATTGGACCCTGTTTTGCTCTCATGAAAATTGATATGTGGGTACATCTCAAGCATTTCTGAAAAATACCTTTTTCTAGTGAGGTTGCTCACTCTTCTGTATTGATTATCTTTATTTTCAATATAACCAATCTCTGAAATATTCTTAAAAACACTACACTAAGAGTTTTCATTATACATCACTTGCGATAGTGACAGCATTGTGTATTACATCACTGCTTTTTGCATGTGAATGTGGATACATTATACTGTTATTATTGATTTAGAATAAAAGAAGTCTAAAAAAAATAAACTGGATATTTATTTTAAGGAACAATAAGATTGAAACTTGATTATTTATTGTTTGTAAAAGATTGATGCTGTGATTGTAAGTAATAGCAGAATTTCTGGTAATCCTTGTGCAAACCTCTGAGTGCCAGTTAAGGATTTCAGAGTTCAGTACAAACTTCAGCACTCACATGTCCATAATGAGCCATGTTGGTGATACTAAACTTTTCATGTGCTGAGTAGGCCTTTCTCTCAGTTCCCTTTCCATCCTTAATAACATTTGTGAATTTGTAATGTTTTACTGATTAATATTAGGTATTTTAATTATGCTGCTTACATAATAATATTTTAAAGTGTTCAATTACTTTTTATTCCTTCAGAGAGGAAGTGGAAAAGTGGTTTAAAGATATTTTATGCATTATAGTCAATTTTTTGTTAATTTGATGACTTTCTCTATGTAAATGGATTATAATTGTTTTACTTGTTATGTGTCTATGCTCGTACAAAAGTAACAAGAAAAGAGTGAAGCCAACAAGCTTTACTGAAATTTAACAAATAATTTATTTCCCTAGAAAAACAAGGTAAAAATGAGAAAAAGGACTTATGGTTTATGAATCAAATCCAAAATTAATCCAAGAATTAAAAAATATAAGTCCTATCAATGAAAAGTCCTAAATGAATCACAGTTCAAATCCCAATGAAATTCAAGATGAAAGGCGATGATGTCTTCGATGGTCAGCTTTGTACTGCTGTGTCAAACAGTTCTTTGTTGAATCACAGAAAATAATATTCCAGCTTGGAATTCCGAATAAATTTCAATAAATGTCTTTGTCCAAGAATTCTGTAAGGATCACTTATATATATATATATGTGTTTTCCAGAGAAATGAATTACTAATTCCAATAAATAAAAATTCAACTCAAACTGGTCACAGCAAAACACCTTTGAGCTTCAAAGGTTTAAAGGCCAACTGGCTGGTTTTTCTCAAAATAACAATTATACAGTAAATTAAGATGCAAAACAGATTCCCATATGAGGGTCACGTGATCACCTCTTAGAATGACATAAAAACATTTACATGCCTAACATCATGTACTCTAGTATGTCCTTAGCCAAAATTAATGGCTCTTACTCTGGGAAAAAAAATAAAAAATTAAAGAAAGGTTGTTTACTCAAAACTCTATCTGATTTCTGAATCAAGGTCAGAAAATAGATACAATGTTTCAACTACTGGTTGTTTATCAGGTCAAACAGAACTGAACGGAATTTCTTAAAAAAACCATATCAAATCCAGTAGACAAAGTTATCATTACAATAACATATAATGGAATAAAATAAATTTAAAAATTTTTAAAACTAACAAACAAATATTTAAATTACATATACATAACATACTGTAACCTATTTTGGTGCTTGCCATTTCTAGCAATAACTATGAACTATCTTATTCAACTGTATTGAAAGAAATTAGGCAACATTTTAATGTTGTATAAGTTTATATCATAATTTATCAGTATTTTAATCATCTGACAAAAATGTCCAAAACATTAATTAGACTAATTTGAATATTATCAGTTGTGAACTTCTGCACTCACTTCTCCCTATTTTTGTAAACTTTTCCCACTGCTGACTGGAGTGAGATGTCATTTTATTCAAATATTAAAGGCCATCATTGATCCTGTTTAATCATACAAAACTAGGTCAATGTGACCCAGTTGTCATGAGTGCATGACTTCTATATTAAGATCTTTGGACCTTATTTTACCTACTCATATGAAAATTGCACTGTTGGAATGCATATCAAGATGTGTTCCTGTCGTGTACAAACTAGGTCACTGTTACCATATTTCTACACTTGAGCATCTTTTGTGTTTTTGCTAGTATTTGATTTAGCCTTAATATTCTGGACTCTTTTTTCATTCAGGCCTGGAAAATTGGTATACTGATAAACTAGTATAGATTGATATTACATTATGACACAGTAATTGATAATCATTTTGAACCATATTGGTTGAATAAAAAAATTTGTAAAAATTCTGACAAATACTCTGCTAGTCATGAAAAACTTATGCTAAGTAAATAGAATAAATATAACAAAACAGCTCTTTTTGTGTGAATCAGTCATACACTTCAGGAAGTAAACAGTCAACTATTTACAGCTGCATGCCTTAGTCTTCTTTTGCATCTGTGTGCACCACTAATGATGTAGTTATTGTTTTCCCATATTGGTAATAAATGGAATATTAGGGTCAAATTTTCAGTGGTACATTTTGCTATATCCTCAGTATATTGGACCCTGTTTTGCCTGCTCTCATGAAAATTGATATGTGGGTACATCTCAAGCATTATTGTTATTATTATGGGGTATAATGCCATTTGTCAGCACAAGATAGGCTATACATTGTGGTCTGTATAACTTGTGGATGAAGAACCTGGGCAAGTCCAGGGAAGAACCACTGACCCATGAGAAGATACTGGAAACCTTTCTCACATACCCACACTAGCCGAGCTGGAGACTTAACATCCACACAGACAGAGGTGAGATAGCAGTGATCTGGAACAGTAAGTGTTTTAGACCACATGACCACTCCGGGCCCCCTCAAGCATATTAACTCAAACCATACCAAAACTAAGTCACTTTGACCTTATTTTATTGTTTCATCAACTTTTATATTTTCTTCCATAGCAACCCATATATTCATAGGTACTTGGTGAGAGGAATTGTGTTAATGAGTAGACACCTTGATGTCTTCTGATTTTTTTTCTTTAGCTACAAGTGTCAGTCATTGGGAATTTGATAGGTGTCTGAAATGGGAAAATATTGATTATTCTAGCTTACACATGTATTGTTCAGGAACAAATTGTGAACAGCAAGAATACGTTGGTAGTGTGCATGGTTGAACATGTTTTCACATCATCTGATTACAAAACCTTGGAAAACTGTATTCTAGGTCTGTGGTATTTTATATTGAACTATTATATAAATACTGTACAAAATTCATCTTAAACATTTTAAGTTTGAGTACCAGCATTACCAATAACTCCTCAGCCTGACAATTTGTCACTGTTTTCTTGAGGTATCCAGCAGTTATTTGTAGCTTGTGTTGCAGATAGGATTAGATTTTTTGTTGCCTGCCTTTTTGCAAAAGTGGAGATTGTATATGTATTTCAGCCAGTCTGTTCATTCCTTATTTTGTTTTTTGACTTGAGCTCTCTACCATCTGCTGTTCTCTAACTTTGTAAATATCCCATGTTTCGGATAAGCTTGAAGTCTACTGATTCTGAGGTCAAAAGACCAAATGTCGTGGTCACTGTAACTGAAAGGAAAAAATTGGTTTCCGTAGAACAACATTAATTCTACACTACAAACCTGGAGCAAACTTTGTGGATTGCCTGTACTTGGAGTTAGATAGGAACCTATTGATTTGGGAGTCTCAAGGTCAGTGGTCAAAATCTCTGGATGTAGAATGAAAATAAATGGTTTCAGCATAAAAATTCTTAACTTGTGGATTGCTTTCACTTTGGTTAAGAAAGAGGGCAATGGAATTTGAATAAAAAGATAAAGATCAAATTCACTTTGATCGAAAGATAAAAAATGTTTTTTGTGCAGTTATTTTAGTTTTAGACAGCGTACATTGATCAATGTTTTGGAGGGCTTGTGCTTCAGATATGGATGAGTCCTATTGGGGTCAAGGGTCAAAGGTTATGGCTATTGTGCCTGAAAGTAAAATGGTTGTATCTGTATCTTTATTTGAATGTGAGCACAAAAAAAAGATAAAATTTGCTGACAAATACTCTACAGCTGTACTTTTACACTTCTTTTAGTTGTAAGTATATTATACTTTATCATAAATTCAGTGTTGTTTACATTTTATGCATTTGCTTTTTATATTAAGTCACAGTTTCAATAAGACAACATATAAATCTATCTTCCTCTCTTGGTAAATACATTTTCATATCATTCCAAATAAGTGAAAATGTAAGGAAATGATAGCTGAAAGTGGTAACAAGTAAAATATTTCCAAGACCATAAGTGAAAATGTTGAGATGATAGTTCAAATGCAAATATGAATGGAATGCCACTGAAATACAAATCAAATGTCATTGAAAGATGAATGGAATGCAAATGAAATACAAATGAAATGTCATTGGAATGCATATGAAATGCCATGAAATATCAATGGAATGCCAATGAAATACAAATGGAATGCCAATGAAATGCATATTTGGTAACAATCACTAGTTTCCAGGTCTGCATCAAAATTTGTAGGCACATTATTTAATGAGTTCTCTATTTTCTTAGAAACAAAATGAGTACATTAAAATTGTGTAAATTATAACCTTTTGAAGAGGAGTGGAATTCAATTTTTTTCTGAACAAGACATTTTAAACCATTTTAAACCATGTTCTACAGAGTAATAACAACTCAGCCTTCTTGAATACTGAAAGTAGTTTATGGATACAAATATGGAAAGTAGTTTAGGGATACAATGGAAACCAGTTTAGGGATACAAATATGGAAAGTATTTTAGGAATACAAATACAGTAGTTCCCCTCTTGAACAGTGCCCCTGACCAGTGGCCACCCGCTTCTTACGGCCAAAATCCCTTGGCATCGATGAGTTTGTATTCAAAAGTACCCCTCAAGAATGGCCACCCTCTACCACGACCAGTGGCCAGCATATTGGTACAAAAATGTAAAATGTTCCCCTCACAAGTGGCCACTTTTTGTTTCAAATGTATCCAGAACCAATAATTAATTCATATCGTGACGTAAGGTAAGTAATCAGATTATCTCTATCGTTCGATACATGTCTCCCAATGTCAAGTTTCCATTACTGAAAAAAGTGTTGACTAAAGTACATGTAACACGAAGATTAATATTATATCATTGTCTGTAAAAGCTGATGTTTAAAGGAATGGGCCCAACAGTGTTATGATAGAGTTTTGGGCTTGACACATCTGTTGAGTTCTTGTCTTTGATGATTACAACCGGACGTAAAATCATAACGGGGTCAGCATAAGCTGAAAATAGATTTTGTGCATTAGCACACACACACACACAGAAATTAACCTTGAACAAAACAGGGTACCAGACAAACACCGAAAAATCACGTGACACATTTATCGCTTCCTTTACGAAGAAGGCATTTCGTCCACTCTACAAAAGTTTTGTTTGCATTATTAAATCACATACAGTTAGCAACATCCAAATAAATCATTACCAAACATTAACATGTCATCATGTAAATGGAGACGTATTATTTTAGAAGAAAGTTGGTTATTCTACTAGATGACATTGGGTAAGGTGGGGCGGGGGGACTTGCTGAACAATTTTAGGTAGAAAAGACTAGAATGAAAAAATTTTATGTTGAAAAGACTCGAATAAACAACGTCATAACCATTAAGGAGGTTATTCAGCAGCAGTGGGAAAATGGAGCAAATGGAAAGAGAATTATGTATGTACCAAGATTTAAATGATGTTTTTGAATGGTTTGCAATGTGTATGACAACAACACAGTACACTTGCTTGCATATCATGCTTATGCCAAGAATAAGAACTATTAATGTATATTCAGTTGAAATAAGTCTATTATTAAAACAAGAAGAACCTTTTAATAAATTAATGTTACTTTTAAACAAAGATATTAAATGAAGATATTAAATGCTTTGAAGTATGTAGCTTTCTTATTACGTACATTACATATACTTCTCACAAAAAATTTAGTCCCCCTCTGGAAAGGCCACCCATCTTATAAGGCCACTTTTCCGTTGCAGAAGGGGTGACCGTATAAGAGGGGGACCACTGTATGGAAAGTAGTTTAGGGATACAAATATGGAAAGTGGTAGTTTAGGGATACAAATATGGAAAGCAGTTTAGGGATACAAATATGGAAAGTAGTTTAGGGATACAAATATGGAAAGTGGTAGTTTAGGGATACAAATATGGAAAGCACTTTAGGGATACAAATATGGAAAGTAGTTTAGGGATACAAATATGGAAAGTAGTTTAGGGGTACAAATATGGAAAGCAGTTTAGGGATAAAAATATTTAAAAGATCTTGAGGTTATTAGTAATAAAGGAAGTTTATGTCTTTAAATGTTAAACTGAGCCTGTTGTGATAATGATCTGAAATGTTAGAAAAGAAGGAATTTGTTCCTCACCTTTTCCTTTAAATTTATAATATAGAATGGATTTGACTCATGACCAATGTATTACTACATGTATTAGTAATGTGTATTCTATTACAGGGATAGTGTTTCATCAGGTATCATGTATATTGTCTGATAGGTGATAACTGTAATACCTTTTTCACTCTGGTAATACCTCCATTCCCTAAAATATTCAGGTAACATACATAATACCTGAAATGTGGGTTATTAACTGATAGATATTCACTGATTCAGATATATGAGAGACAGCATAACCCAACACACAGAATATAATTATTAAAATGAGCAGTCTATGTATATCATGAAAGATACATATTCTAATGCCATTCCAAGGTTAAGGAGTGAAAACAAAGTTTTCATTCTAAGCAATCAAATGATGTCAGTCCACATAATAGGCGTGTAAACTGTTTTTATGCTCAGCATTAACATGTCAATCCACTTTAATCCCTTTTTGCACTTACAGGTAAAAGATGTTTCCAATCAAAAGTGTCAGTCCACCTTAATCCCTTTTTGCATATACAGGTTTTAAAAGATGTTAGCAATCAAAAGTTGTCAGTCCACCTTAATCCCTTTTTGCATATACAGGTTTTAAAAGATGTTAGCAATCAAAAGTTGTCAGTCCACTTTTATCCCTTTTTGTAGTTACAGACGTTAAAGGATGTTAGCAGTCAAAAAGTTGTCAATCCACTTTAATCCAGTTTTGTAGTTAAAGGTTTTAAAAGATGTTAGAAATCAAATATTGTGAATCTACTTCATTCCTTTCTGAAGTTACAGGTGTTAAAGGATGTCCAGCAGTCAAAAGTTGTCAGTCCACTTTAATGCCTTTATGAAGTGACAGATGTTAAACTATGATCACAATGAAAAGTTGTTAATCTACTTTAATTCCATTTGAGCTTGGTTTTTTGGTTTAGATTTTCTGATTTTAATGCCATTTTTCAACACATTATATATGCATGGCAGTCAGTATATTTGGTGGCAGAAGAACCCAGGAAAACTGGCAAGAACCACCAACCCATTGGAAGCTTTTCACATACCCACTTTGGCTGAGCCGAGACTCTGACCCACAGATGAGATGTCAGTGATCTGTAAAGGCAAGTGCCATAACCCACTTAGCCACTTGTGGCCCCATTCTGAGCTTAGATTCAAAGTGTGAGAAATTACTGTTTTTGATAATGATGCTTGAACCTTCTAGATCGTATAAAATGAACCATCTCCATTCGTATTGCCATCACAACATATCCATATCTTTGGTGGGCATCATGGACACAACATGGCCATCCCACACTATCACATTCCACCCCAGTGGGATGGCAACTAGACAACAGCCCCCCATGAAGACAAGGAAAATGAAATGAAAATAAAGTAGTTAAAAACAGATAATGTAGATGTTAATATATTGCCATCTGGGAGGGGAGGAGCTGGCTATAACACACCACTATGGGAGTTTGAGGATGCTTGTTGGCTGGGCCACCCCTAACACAAATTGGTTATTAAAGTTTCTACACAGCAACTCTCAAGACAATGTAAATTACAAAAATGAAATATCTCATAAACTAACATATTACCCTAGCTAATTTTGTATAATCTTTTCCTTTTTGAAACATTGTTAATACTTGTTGATTAAGCCCAAGTATCAGTAGAGTGTACTGCACTCAAATGTATAATGCCAAACATAGATATCAACAGACATACAGAAAATATCAAGGAGCTAAGAAATGATGGACAAACATTTTAGGGCAGTCTAATGGCCATTAAATACCAATTGTGTCTACCTTGTCAGAATATATGAAAGTCTATACATTTGCATGCGTGTGTGTGTGTACCCATGCACATGCATGCATGCATGCATGTGTGTACACAATCACACCCACCTGCCCTTTTTTCATTGTACCTTCTCCCTCACTTTAGGTCTTTTTCTTTGAAATAAGAAATGAGATATTCAAATAATTTTCTATTGCAAGGAGGGATTCAGGTGAAGTCTACACATGAGAAAAGATAGTGAAAGTTTATAGAAAGTTACACTAATTAGATAACAAAAACAAAAAAGAATCACCATCACTAACATAAGACTAATTGTAATTAAGTAGTTGTAATTCTGCATGTAAAAACAAAGGACAGGAAGGCCATGTCTTTAATTTAAGTAACAAGTGTTGTTGGTGGGAGGCTTTGCTACCATGGCACCATGTAAATTAGACCCTCATTGGTGTCATGTTTGCTAAGCCCCAGCTATAAAGTCATGTATAAGCTATAATTTACTGTCTTGGGAATATTACAGCGGCCATGTGTTTGATGTCTAAAGGTTGCTGCGGGCTAGTTTTAAACTCTTACACAGGATTACATGACCAGCCGGAGACCCGGAATCTTGAATCGGCAAAGGTGATAGATTGCACCATTTGACAAATACTTGCAGTTAACACACCTACATGTTATGAGGTTAGTTTAGGATCAAAGGGAAGCCCACAGGGTGAACGGGGCGTATTCTAATCCATCACCACGTTGACAGACAGCGAGAGGGACATTGTCCACTAAGTTTGATTGGATTGGTTCACAGTGACATCCTATCGGAATTGAGATAGAGGGTGTGATTGCAATTCGACCAGAATGATAACTTTCAGAACTTGTAAGTGAAAAGTTAGTTTTGCCTAGACAGATTGCTGAGCAATAGGGTTACTCTGAGAAGAGCCACTCGTAATTTGGCAATAAAACTTAGAGGAAGATTCTAAGGAAAGACAAAGCTTCGAAAAGGTCGGTAAGTTATATGCTCAATTTATGCAGAATATTACGGCATCATAATTGTAATTATTTGTAGTATGTATACTTAATTACTAAGATCGTTTAGTGTGTAGAATTACCTTTGTAGTGTTTCGTTTACATGCATATTTGAAAAATGGGCTTGAGCTTATGGAGAGAATTATTAAATGCGAGGCAGAATTATGTAGATTGTTAGTTTGTGGTCAGAATTAATTTTGTAATTCGCTAATAGGTTACTTCATAGTAAACTAGTGCATTTATTAATGTGTTATGTTAGAATTTACACATGCTTGAATTGTGAATTTGGAATGGTTGATGTATATAAGATTAGTTACTATAGACGTATGAATATATCAGAGCATGGATATTTGAATATTTGTGTACTTTGTATGAGTTGTAAGGTAAAGAAATGCGTCTGATTATTGAGATATTGTGTAGCATAATGGGATTAGAAATATGTATTTATGTGACGGAATATATTGATGTATGCATAAGAAGTAATTGATACTGTGCTATATTGTGATGTTGTTTTACATACAAGAATGTATGCGTATCTCGATGTGAATGAATGCGTGACTGAAGAAATTTAATAGCCGTTATCTGATGATAGGCTGTGTGTAGTGTGAGATGAGAAGGCTAAGTGAAAAGACTGTACTGTCCTTGTGTTTTCACAGGAAGCTTTTTAGGGGACAGAGAAATTCTGGTTCAGCTGAGTCCCGAGTCTTCAAGAGGTGGGGACAGAATCAAGACTAGCTGAACAGTCAAAGTTGACAGAAGTCTAGTTGGTGGAGAGAAGGTGGAGGAGGAGGAAAAGGAGTTTGGAGGAGAAAGTGGAGGAGGAGGAGAAGGAGTATAGAGAAGTCAAGGAAGAGGAGAAGGAATTTGGAGAAAGTCAGGGAGGAAGAGGAGAAGGACTTGGAAGAAATAGGAGAGAGAAGAATACCACAGATGAGTGGAATACAAGGACAGATGGAAATCGATCTCACACTGCTAATCAAGTGATGCAATAGGCTATTAAAGGGTCGAGCGGAAGGAGTGTAATTGGGAATTAGAGTCATTTGATTATTGAATTGTTATTAAATTGTTATTCATTGAATTTCAGCCTTTTTTGTATATTTAACCATCGGTATTGCTGACCAGGGGCTCAGAGCTTTACATCTATCTTTCACTAATTTAACTTCCAACCAAAATTGAGCCTGGGTGGGACTTCTATATAATAGTTTAAATAAAATATTGGGAGCACCCCATCCCAACCATAACCAATCCCCAACAATTGGAATCCCTGCAAATGGGGCATCACTGTAGAAACTCAGTACAACTTTTCAGACCAAAAGGGGACAAACAGATGCATAGAATAACAGTTGTGACCTCAAAATATGCATATCATGCAGACATTCAGTGCAGGAAAACAAATAATCCCTCCCACCAGTTTTGTTTCATTTTCATTTATAGTTTAAAGTAACTCATAGATTTGATCCAAGGAAAAACCAGTACCAACAAATATACAAATGAAGGGATAAACACATGTGTACAACAAAAATGGTTGAGGTCAGGTGTCCACACAAATAATAAAAGCAAAAATTTACAAAGAATATGAACAGCACAACTGAATCAGAAATCTTTTTCAAACAAGAGCTATACAAGGAGCATGATTTCATGAAATAATTGTTCTACCTCTAAACGATGAGTATAACAGAATTATCTGTGATATGTTATCTGTTGTCAATAGTCTGCATTAAAATGGTGCATTGGTACTATCTGCTGAAGGATTATGATTTACATCAATGTGATGATAAAAATATAAGGATGCTGCTGTTAACTGTATTTTGTGATAATTATGGACACATTTATTATGTCATAAAGCTTGCATATATTGCATTATTATATTAGGACATGGAGGTTGAGACAAAGTGATTAAAGAAATCGGCAGGAAATATGACAATGCCACTGAAGAATCAATAACACTTTACAAGTCCCTTTGCAGTGTGTCAGAGGAAAAGAAGAGGCCATCCGCCAAAGGAATCATATTTTGCTCCTCTGGATCAGTTTAGGGTCTAGATCACAGGTGCACCTCATTGAAAAATAAAGTTCATGTGTCAGGGCAACTTAAATGAATCATGGTTCACCAAGATCATTTTACCAAGTTTTGTATTCTCTGGCCTGAGACAAACTTTTGAGCATGCAGCTGAAGTTGTCTGTCAGTTGTTTGATATTTTCCTTTTACTAGGAGTACCACAGATTTCTGCCCATGTGATCATTGAGCTAAAATTCTTGTGAGCTATAACTCTAACATGAAGAATATGTTGGTAACACAGGCAGGAGATAGTGGCACCACAGACTAGACTTTGTTCAGTTTTAACAACAGCTCTCAGGTTATCACAGTGGCGTTGAGCAGACCCCATTTTCTGTTTTGACTAATTCAGATGCTAAGGTAGGATTGACATCTTCAAACCCCCCACACCCCTCCCCTACATGAGGTTATTCTGCACTTAAAAGTGAAGATGATCTTCTGATGCTGAATCATCACAACTCTGTAATACCTCTGTAAGTTACTACTGCTGACTCCATGCAAGTTTAAGACACCAATAAACCAATTACTGCACGATACCACAGACCTAGTGCAAAATCCAGGCACCAAGGAACCAACTACGTCAATTCTACTGATCCAGTCCAAGGTCCAGTCACACCAATTTTCCACCCATGATTGTACTCTGTTCTTTAGCATTATGTTGGTGAGAATAAAGTTGAAGTCAGTTACCTTCTTTAATTTCTGATATAAATCAATATTTTTAAATTAGTGAAGCAAATTTCAGGGATTATATATATTACCTGAATATTATAGGGAATCTTTGTTTCTTCGGAGTGAAACAGGTAATAAACATGTTACCTGAAAAATGTTTGGTAATGTACAAAATACTGATTATACCTTAAACCCAGTAATATGATCTAATGTGTTGTGAGTTTTTTTTTTTCAGTAGAATTTTGGGGTGGTACAGACTACATTATTCTTACTCAGTTTACGAAGGTGTTTATCAAGTTATCTGTGTGATTTGTAAGGGTTGTTGTCATGCAAGACCCTGCTATGGTTTCACTTACATAAATATTTGATGTTTTGATGGTGGCTACAGGCTGAAACTGAGGCTTAAACATATTTAGTTTTTGTGGCAGAATTAATGAATTAATGTAAAGTTAAAGCATTTATGGACTGGTGTAAATGTTCTCCTCTGAGACTTTTTAATTATTAATGCTCTTTGCAAGAGACCGGAGGTCATTTGGTGGCAAAATTGTATTGAAGTTTAAAAAAGTATTCAGTTGAATACATCACAAAAATTATATATGCACAAATACTGTATATACTCATTTATAAGTAGAATCCAACTGGAAACAACACAGACCCTGAACTGCTGCCACTTACTGTGCTGGCAGATCAAGGTCTGTTGTTTGTTCTACTGATTACTCCTCAGAAACTGCATAGACCCAGATCTGCCAGTGCATTATGCAATATCAGATCTGGGTCTATGCATTTTGTGGCTGGACTTGACTTACAAGCAAATATATACAATATATGAGAATTTGATCAAATTTCACAGTAAACAAAATTGTTTACTGAATATATGTATTATTTCAGTGTGCAGTTAATGAGATCACATTGAAATGTTGACATTATATTTAGAATGATATATGACCTTGGAATCACTTAAGTGTGTATAGAGTTAGCTTGGGACACATAGTTTGAATTTATAGTCATGTCTTGAAATGGATACAAGTTTCTAAGTTTTTTTTAAACCCCAAATATTCTCTCATTGAGTCAAAAATGTATATGATCACTGAAGTAAGTCACATATAAAAGAAACTTATGTTATGGAATGTTGTTTTCAGTTTTGTTTTTATGCAGCGAATATTTGTTGAAATTTTTGCTGTAGACAAAGTCCAGTGCTGTTTTTGGTTGACCTTTACTATAAGACATTGTTTACTCAAATAAGAAATCCTGAAGCTGTGATAGATCATAAAAAAATTTTATGCTTCCATTTATTGCAATTGTCACATTGTGCATATTGGAAATTGATGAAGTCTATTCATTTGAGATTCAAAAGGTCAAAGGTTAAGGTCACTACAACTGAAAGAGGAAAAGAAGAAACATGGTTTCTGCACAATAACTTGTTCTCAACTGTCTACATTTATCAAATTTTGTCAATGGCTTGAACTTTGAGTAAGAAATAAGCCTATCAGTGTGGGTTCAAAAGGTCAAAGTCAAGGTCGCTGTGACTGAAATGAGAAAAATGGTTTCTGCATTAGCATTATAATTTCTACATTACAGACCAACTTCAAACTTTGTGGATTGAGGAAGGAATCAAGCTGATCAGTTTTGAGGTTAAACGTTCCAGGGTCATGGTCACTATAATTGAAAGAAGAAAAATGGTTTCTGTACAATAGCATTAGTTCTGCAGCGCAGATCTGACCAAACATTGTAGCTAGCTTATCCATGGGTTAGCAAAAAGCTAATTGGTTTGGGGATCAGAAGGTTAAAGGTCAAGAAAAACATGATTTCTGCAGAATAACTTGAGTTTTATATCACATTCCTGGACTAAACTTTGCGGATTGTCTTGGAATTTTTATAAGAATGAAACCTATTAATTTTGGAGTCAGAAGATTCAAGATCACTGTGAATGAAAGAAATAAAATGATTTTTGCAGAATTTAACTCCAGATCATATACCTTGACCAAGGTCTGTGTGGGCTTGTATTTAAGGTATGAAAGAGACATACTGATTTTTTGATCAAAAGCTCAAATGTCAGGGTCACTGTAGCTTAAAGAAAAAGGAGATTTTGCAGAATAACTTTTTTGAGTTAATTCCTTGACCAAACTTCGTGGATGGCTTGCACTTAGGATAATAAAGCAGACTAATGAGTCTGATGGTCATGTCCTGCTAGTTCCTACAAAGGGGATTATTAAACACAGGGCAGATTTTATTAATGTGTCGTTTACTTTACTCCTGTTACATTATACTTTAATGCACCCCTAACTTAGTTTATGACTCTGTTGTGGCCCCCTGTTAAACTTGTAAATGTTTTCATTGCACCATGAAAGACTTAATGAATTTAAACCAATGACTAATGTCAAAGACACCAAGTTCAAGTCTCAGATTTTCAGTTTTATTTCTAGTCACAATTTTAATTTTACATATTGAATAAAGTTTGTTACATTGCATAATATTGATATGGGTTTCCGTGTAATATGAGTACTTTTTTTAGTTACTCTGAATTTTTCATTGCTTGATTGAATCTTTTGTGTGATGATCATCTGTAAAGAATTGTATAATTTATTCAGATATCCTTCAGAAGTCATGATCTGAATGTAGTTACTGTTTTATCATACTAATCTACAATTATTATCTTTTCATTTCACTTTAATTTTCATAAATTATAGAAATCAGTGTCAAGTTTTGTGCTACTCTTTCAGACAATCATAGGAAAGATAGAGATGTTGATATTGTGGAACGTGCAAAGAGACAATACAAAAAAGGTTCTTATTTCATTATATTGGAAAGCATCTGTATAGTCACAAGCATGCATTTTGTATCCCATTAACCTAATACCTGATATAGATGAACTAAATAAATTTGTGGCTTTGACCTTGAATTTTATAGCCTTGACATAAGATTTGAATATTTATCATAGAACAGAGAGGTAAAATATTGTATACTTGTTTCCAGAATATTTGTAAATAAAAGTATTGACCTATATTGCCCTACATTATTTAGACTCTTGAGGTTTTCAAATACATGTGGACAACTGACTAATACTAATGCTGTAATGTGGGGCATAAAACTTTGTCACATACACACATTAACCTTTGTTGTAGCATTTAGGTCTGTTGCCCAGATTCCTTGGTGACTGTCATCTGATATCATATATCAACTATTTTTCCACCATGTGTCATGAAATTTTCAGTATATACTGTGCTTACATTATGTACTGTGTCATATTGGTGCAAATATATAAAGAAACTATTGTTTTTATATGTCGTCTTGTTCATACAAGTTAGGTGTGATTAGTCATTTGGGACTATTGGTCAGTTAGAACTATCAGTAAATAGTGCAGGATTACACTGGCTGATCTTTGAGGATGACTTTACCTTAGGCAGTCATGCCACACTTTATAATAAGATCAAATATTGTTGATGGAGTGACGTTAGAAACTCTGTCGTAAGTTGTACACTTGCAGATTCACAGGGGTGAATCTAGGAATATCATTTGGTGGTGGGGGTTGTAAACAAGTAGGCAAGGGGTGTGTGGTATGCAACTGTAGGAGCTCAGGTAGCACAGCCAGTAGAAGCTCCTGCATTTTTTAAGCATTTCCAGGGTGTAATCTTAACTGTCTAACATTGCAAAGAAGCCTTTATCTAGGAAACATTACAGTTGTTTTGTGCTCATGGGTGGGTAAGTGGGTGGACATTCTGCCCAGATTGAATAAAGCTTTATTTGTAAGGGGACACAACTCATATAGCTAAATATTAAATGTTTCAAAAGGCCTTATTTATGCCAATTGTTTATAAAAAGAAAGAAAGAATGTGTTAATTTCTGGATTAATTTAACACATATATTTCACTTAAAACTTGTATAGTTATATTTAGTGCATACATGTACATCATTTCATAATTTTTGTTAACCAATTAATACATACACACAAGAACAAAAAGAGTAAATTTTGTCATTATGTTTCACTGAGAATATTTAACTGATTACATGGGAACAAACACTGTCAGCTCTTTAATCTTGTCCTTCTGGAAAATGAAAATCTCATCCTTCCTGTCCATTTGCTAGTGTACCATACAAAAGGAAGAAACTCATATCCAACCACCACCCCCATACCTGTCAGCTTTTAGAAGCCAAGTTGGGAGAGTGAATAAAAAATAGGGAGATTGGGACCTAAAATCAGTAGGTTTTTCATGGCATTTTTAAGCATTGTTTTCACTTTTATTAATGGGAGCTCTGAAGTCCTTCCCAGCACGCATATATGGCTGGTTGATCTTAATAGCTTCCCCTCAAATACATTTTAAATACCCATAAGGATTAGTTCATTTACATAAAGAAAGTTGATTCTGATTGAAGTTCTTCTTTTCTGAGCCATGTGTGTGAGTGATTTTTCAGTCATATCAGTGCGATGTCTGCAATATACCAGTTTATAGTGGTGTCTGGCACTGGGGCATCATGCCACAGACATGTAGCATCACGTCACACCCAGTCACATTATCCTGATACCAGGCTGACCAGTTCTAACACTAACCTCTTAATGCTGAGCATCAAGTGAGGCAGCTGCTAGTACCATTTTTATAAGTCTTTGGTATGACTCAGTTGGGGTTCGAACCCGCAACCTCCTGCATCTGAGGCAGATGCTTTAACCACTTAGGCGGTTTTGGAGCCAAGTTTTCTTGAGATAGGTTATCTAGTTTGTACTCACCTCCGGACAGATATATTCTGTCAGGCAGCATTTCCTGTCCTGTCAAACTCCCTTCTAGTTGAAAGGTGTGCATCCCCTGCCACAGGGCTTGAGTTTTTTTTATAATTTTGAAGCATTATGTCTTTGTGTAACTAATTTTTAATTGTTGATTATTTGGGCAGATTCAGAAGGTACCAGTTCTATGTGTATTATGTGTTTGCAGTTCACTCTCTCACTTTTGATCCTTGATTGTTCATTTTTTTAATATTTTACTTTCTTATCTACAGCAATGAGGGTATGAATATTTGCTGGGAGGATTTTTTTTATAATAATGAGATCTGGCAGGTTTTCTTTGAGAAATATAATTTACCAAAATAATCAACTTTCTGTAAAATACATTCTCAGATCACAGTAGCTTTAGGAGAATAACTAAAAGGATGAGGGAATGTATAAGCATCTAACCTGTACTATGGGTATGCTTCAAGGGTAATATGGTGATCCCTATATGAAGAATTAGCTGCTCCCCTTAAATGAAAACAGCAGCACAGACAGTTGATGTCATGTGACATTAATATGCAGGTACTGGTAATAAGAAACAAATTGTGATTTTCTATGGAGAAAAAAAATCCAGTGAAAGTGGTAAACCCACATGTGTGAAGAGGTGGCACTGACTTCAACTGGGTTGGTTGGTAATATGGACCAAAGCCACTTAACCATGTATGGGCAACTTCCTCCAGCTGTCTGGATAAGTGATTTTTAAAACCACACCCTATGATGTAAATTAATGGATAAAAGTAGGTCATGAGCCAGACCCGGACTGTGTACCGGATTTTGCCCACCTCTGCACTAAACCTCAGAGATTCACTTCTTATTTCTGCGACACTAGATCTCTGAGATAGAAGCTTGGGAAGATTGATTGCACATGCTATCCAATTGGTTTCAATGATGTCTTATGTCAAAATGTTATATTCTAATACAAGGCTCACAGAGATTACTTGCAGCATGTGGAATTACAAGGGAGTTTTTGCAGTGACTTGATTTTTATGTCTCAGTCACAACACACACTCAACATTTCATTGAAACTCTGAGCTATACAAACAATTAAATTTAAGGCAACCATTTCTGCTTTAGTAGTTTTGATGTGCCATATTGTTATGAGTCTGTGCTCTTAAAATAAGTAACAGAAAAGAGTGAAGACAACAAGCTTTGTAAAATTTAACAAATAAATTATTTCCCTAGGTTACAAAGTAAAAAATGAGAAAAAAGAACTGACGGAATTGTGAATTGAATCCAAAAATAATCCAAGAATTAAAGACACAAGTCCTAGTAATAAAAAGTCCTGAATAAAACTCAGTTCAAGTCCCAAAGAGATCCAAAATTGAAGGCAATGATGTGTCTGTTATGGCCAGTGAAGTGCTGCTGTGTCAACAGTCTCTTGTTGAATCGCAGAAATATTATTCCAGATTTGAATTCAGTATAAATTCCAATGAATGTCTTTATCCAAGAATTTTGTCAGAGCACTTTTGTATTTCCAGAGAAAATAATCACTTGAATTCAGTAATTTGAAGAAAATAAAATTCAGCCCAAGCTGGTCACAACATAATACAACTTAAAGTGCTAGATGTTGAAGCATGACTGGTAAAATCCTCACAGTCACAAGATAATATAGTTAGTATTTTCTAAAAGCAACCATTACCTAATGGAAAATAACCTTCTAGAATGATCTAATGAGCCTTGTTTATTTACAACACAATAGCCTATAAAATTCACTTAGGAATCTCCAAAACCCTGACCCTGATCAACATATTTACTCCTTCTTGTTTACCTGAATAATAATCTTGATAATAAGCTCATACACATAGAATAATGAAGCTATTATTAGTTGTTTACATAAATGAAATTAAAAAAAAAAAAAAAGTCAATCAGGTCAAGCAGAAATGAATTCAATTTTGGACAAGGTCAAGTCCAGCATATAATGTTACATTCCAATAACATGTAATGAAATAAAAAATTTAAAACTAACAGACAAACAATTAATTAAATATACATAACACATATCATTTTGCAAACCAAAACTTACAGTAAAATTACTGGCAATATTTTTCTTCAGATGGGTAGCCACCATTTTGAAAAACACATTTGTTTTTATGGTAAGACTTGTCTTCTAATTTTTGCTGTAACAAAATTTATTTGTGATATGGGGCACAGAAAAACTAAAGTAGTAGCTATGTGTCACATATGCATATCCTGATAATATTGTTTCATGGTCAGACTGTTTCCAGCTGGTTTGATATGTGGATTTCTGCCCATGACACCCCCTCATGGTGTTTAGACATTCATTTGAGGTGCATAAACTGTGTTTGAATTGTACATTCAATAAAAGGTCAAAGCAACAAATGATAATGTCAGAACTCTACTGCATGACATATGGAATAACATCATACCATGATATATGGAATAACATCATACCATGATATATGGACTAACATCACATGATGATATGTGGAATAACATCATATCATGATATATGGAACAACATCATACCATGATATGTTGAATAACATCATACCATGATATATGGAATAACATCATACCATGATATGTGGAATAACATACCATAATATATGGAATAACATCATACCATGATCTGTTGAATAACATCATACCATGATATATGGAATAACATACCATGATATGTGGAATAACATCATAACATGAAATGTTAAATAACATCATACCTTTTCAGTGCCAAATTAAGAACTGCATGCGGATTTCAGTGAAGATAGCATTAGTTTCCAACTAAAACGAGGAGCACAATAAGTTGGCATAATGTACAAACATACATTCATCTGGATCTATACGGTTTTCAGTTTGCTCCATCTTATATATAAATCTGTTTGTAATGCATAGATTTTATATGGAAATTGAAGAATGCAAAATTCTTCTTTGGCACTTAAAAGCATATCCTGTTCAAATTAAAACAAAAAAAAGCTGCAATAATGATTAACTGTGGAGGAATCTGATAATGCTTTTGTGTATATGCTCACAGCTCTGCTGGTGTTAAACTGAAATACTGTATTTATCCTTTTACTACATGCCATGTCATCTTAGATGGGTTCAGACTATGCATGTACCCACGTATTGATATTCCTTGATGAAATGAATCAAATTTTTATCAATCCATATGTTTTAGATCTCATTCATGCTATTTACTCACTTAAAAGATGAATCCAACTGCAAACTGCATAGACCCATACCACATAATGTGTTGGCAGATCTAGGTCTGTGCAGTTGGTTGGAGTACCCGTACTCAAAAGAATGTAGAACATAGACCCTGATCTGCCAACACATTGGGTGATGGTAGATCAGGATCTATGTTTGCAGTTGGGCTTAACTTAAAAGCGAGTATATATATCTAAAACTATATGGAAAGTGTAAAAGAGAGTTTGTAATAAATACAGAACCACATTAATGTTTTGTTTTGAGTTTGGACAAAAGAACTTGTTTGATATGGTGTATGAATATCTCTGTGCCACATCAAAATCATTCTTTCTTTGGAACAAGAAGTGTGTGCAGTTTTGTGGATGTGTAACACTGCAGACATTTAGAATCCAGTACAGCCTCCATTTAATGCACTAGCAGATCTGGATAGAACACACAAGTGATGGCACAGCTGGGTATATTGTGTTTGCTGTTGGGTACATACTATAAACAAGAAACTAGAGTATTTTGGCTAATGACTAACCTTTTCAGATAATAATTTTTGGATATTTCAATTGTATCTTAGATGCTAATGTCATTCTTAGCTGTACTGATCATAGACTGGAAGAGCTTGTGTGATGTTGCTTGTTATCAATTCATTTTTACACAAAGTTTGCTTTCACTACTCCATGTAAACTGCAAAGAGGGTTGCCATGAAATTTTAATTACATTCATCTCCTGGGTTTTGTTGGTTTTAAATGATAATGGCACCCATTGAACATTTGCTATTGCTACTCCTTCTGATTTGATAGCTGTATAAACTTGGGGCTTTCACTAAAATACATTTTTTGACATCCAGCAGGTTCTAAATGAGAATGTTGTCGATCTGACATCTGATAT